>CM060116.1:18895269-19040269 GCA_030522415.1 Channallabes apus
TGTTGTGAAGCACCAATGGTATAGGCTCGGATCTCCCCAAAACCCACAATTTCACATCGGCAAACACTGTCTTCATCCACTTGACTCCCAAGACCCGCCCACACGTGGCCAACCTTTTGCGTTTTTAATGCTTTTTCACTGCAGGTTCATGTGTTGAGACCAACCTTATATGGACTGATCAGTCCGGTAATGGCTTATTTTCTCCTAACACCCAGCCATAGCGCGATGCCCACGAAGCAGCGATAGTTCTTCACTCTCTGTGGCGCTCTTCCTGGACTTACTGAACTGATTCCTCCGCTTTTTTTTCAGGCAATGCTTATCGACCGAGCCCCATGAGTTGTCTTCACTGTGCTTCGTGCTGATTCTCTGCATTGATTCTCTGCGTTCACAAAACCTTGTTTGTCCGTTTCTGATTCTTTCCATCAAAACAGCGGATTGCCAAAGTGGTGCAGCAACTTTCCGGCATTAACCGCATCCTCCGTCCCAGAACATGTCGTTGACCAACACAAAGACGGGTTTTTCGGTGAAGGACATTTTGGACCTCCCTGACACAAACGACGAAGAAGGATCTATCACTGGCACAGAGGAGGATACCGAGGGCTCAGAGCCGACTAAAACACCTGGAGTGCTGGTGCAAAGCCCGATAGAAAATGTCCAAAACCTGCCTTTAAAGAACCCATTTTACGATAACACTGACAATCCATACACCAGGTGGCTTGCAACTACCGACACCATTCAATACTCACGTAAGTACAACTTCCTTTTTTCTATCAACTTTAATTGTTCTAATATTCGACCATAGATAGCTGTATAGCACATCCTATCAGATTTTCGTAAGAATCCTACAGTCTCTGTGTTATTTTGCCTACCGATCTTTACTGTTGCACTTGTCGGAAGGCATCACGTTACCGTTAAATGTGCTCTAATTTGTGTATAGATGCAACTCGTATTTCTGTAAGGTTGCAATAGTAAACAAAAATGCAAGTTAATTTGATACAATTCCTTTGCATTGCCCTGCAATTTTGTTAATGAACAGGGTTTGTGTATAACAGGTCAAATCCTTCTGAAAAACAAATTTAACCATATGATAATTTTGAATTGGCACAAAAAGTGTGAAATCTCTGCTAAAGCAAATTATTGATATCTATTTCTCTGAAGGTCACCTTATATATGCCTATTTTTTGCTTTTTAATTGTTTTCTGAAATGGTGAGCAACCGGACATTTAGTGATTTAGTACCATATTTTACAGACATATTTAAATTTAATATTGATGCTTATTTGTTTTCCCACTCAGTGCACGGTCTATCTGCAACCTCTCAGGACTCGTCCGTTAAATCTCCCGAGCCGTCGGCAGACGAATCACCCGACAACGACAAGGAAACTTCGAGTAGTGGCAGCGACTCCGGTAAGAAGCGCAAACGGCGGGTGCTGTTCTCCAAAGCGCAGACCTACGAGTTGGAACGGCGTTTTCGACAGCAGCGCTACCTCTCTGCCCCGGAGCGGGAGCACCTGGCCAGCCTGATCCGACTCACGCCTACTCAAGTGAAGATCTGGTTTCAAAACCATCGCTACAAGATGAAGCGAGCCCGCGCGGAGAAAGGTATGGAAGTGAGCCACCTTCCTTCCCCGCGGCGCGTGGCCGTACCCGTGTTAGTCAGGGACGGCAAACCGTGCCACGCGCTAAAAACTCAGGACCTGGCAGCCACGTTTCAGGCGGGCATCCCGTTCTCTGCCTACAGCGCTCAGTCTCTGCAGCACATGCAGTATAATGCGCATTACAGCGCCGCCGCCACGCCGCACTTCCCCACTGCGCACTTGGTGCAAACGCAACAGTGGACCTGGTGAAGCCGTAGTGACTTTTTTTTGCTAGGGCTGCGTTCAAAGAACTCGCTAGCGAGTTTTTTTATTTTCCAACGAAAATAAAGAAAAGACTGGTTTCCGCAGCTTCTCGCCGTTTCATTTTTTTCGGGGCTGATGTGTGCGCCGTGTTTACATTTGTTTTCGTTCAGAAAACCGGGTTCAGCCCTTTCTCCCAGATCCGAGAATGTTGAAGCTCTTGTGAAATTTTGTAAAATATTATTGTGTGTTGTAGAAATGTTTTCATTTTTGTTTCTCGTGTTATAAGCACGTACAAGACCACTTTATAATTATAGAAAATTTTATTTCTAGCTTTTACGATGGACCGAATATATTTATGGCCATGAATAAAATATTGGCAACTTTTAGCTTATTTTATTTTGTTTCTTTTCTTTGTAAATATTTGTGGTAAGTGTATGCAATGCAGATATATTGGGCGCTCACCTAGTTATGAAGACATAGATATATTAACAGGAAGGTGGGAAAAAGGGAACAACAATTATCGATAAATATCTCTATAAAATGTTGACAGCAGTTGCAAAGAGCGTTGATGAAAAATAGGTTACCCAATTTTTTTTATAAGACTTTTAATAAAAATCATGTGTTTCAGAAATGTCGCTTTGGATTGCGTTTGGTTTTTGACAAGGAAGGACTGGATACATTACATATTATTTTAACTTCGTCGTAATTTATAGAGGAATTAAAAAAACGAAAAATAAAACCATAGTCGCCTTTTATGGAATGTTTTATGAGTCTTTTATAGAAAGATAACTTTAAACAAAGTCGCATGGGTATGTATAAATTTGTTCCGCTTTGCTTTCAGAAAGGACATTAATTGCCTCCATTTTCTGAATTTACATGTATGGTCACTTCATCAATAAGACGGCTAAAGTCACTTGTGAAATGGGGTAAAAATCCACTTACTTAATATAAGAGGGCTTCAGCCGTGAAGCAGCCTTTCATCCGCTAGCTCCCTTCTGTTCTGTGCGGTACTCAACAACTCGAGCGCTGAAATGGCACATTTGCTAGAAAAAATAAATCATGGTTGAGTTACCTTCTTCTGTTACATTGCTTTCGCTTTCAAAGCATTATAGTGAAGCAATGATATCGCTGTAGATGGGTTCTATAGTGTGACTTGTTTTTATCTATTTAAGTATTAAGTAGTATTTCATGCTTGCTATGCAATTTGACCAGTATTAAATCCATATTAATGCATAAGCTAAATCTTTGTGACTGTTTTGAACAAAAAATATATTTCAAAACTTGTTTTAGAGTAGGTGTGTGATAAAGTAGGTGTGGAGAGCTCTATTTAATATTTTCCAGAAAGAAAGAAAGTGTCCCTGAGAGTCATTCTACGCACGGATTATTGTCTAGTTCAGTGTCTAAAGTAGCTAGTATCCAATAGAAAATCTTACTTGTTTTCCCCGCAAATAACAACAGATGTTAAAGCGACCTCACTATCATTAAACAAACCTGCAGATTGACACACAGTGCTAATTATTTACAGAAGTCCGTGTCATGGGACCAGAGCGTTTTCCCCTAACGAAAGGATTCCCTGCGTACCGAGTTTTATTGCTTGTTAAATCGCCAGATTTGTTTATTTAGTGTGCGTTTTATCTAAATTAAACTTAAAACGCGTCGTGACTTTTTTGAACGGACAAACTTCACCAATAATTAAATAATATTTAATATGTTGTCTCATTAAAAAAATGTCATGAACGCAATCATATCAAACTGCGTGCAGTTTAGTTTTGCCGAAATTGAAAAATATGTTTAAGAAATTATTTAAACCTAAACTAATTCAAGCAAATAGCCATGCGTGTATTTGATTAAATTTGTTCAAAGTAAGCAAAATGTTTACAACATTTTTATTTTCTGCTTTAATATTTACAATTATATTTTACAAATATTTATTTATTTTAAAATACTAAGTGTAGTCTATCCCAAACCCTGTCCAAAAGATCAGGTATTGCTAAAGCTAGACGTGCTGATCTAATAGTTGACAAAGTGACCCAAAGTGACAAAGCAGTCTATCGTTACACAATATACTGTACACGACAGAAAAAGAGCACAAAGGCATGGGTCGGTTGTTGTGGATGTTAGAGGCGTGCATTTTAACAGGGGGAGTGTATTCTTTGTTGGAGTGTGTGTGTGTGTGTGTGTGTGTGTGTGTGTGTGCGTGTGTGAGAGAGAGTGTGTGTGTGTGTGTGTGTGTGTGTGTGTGTGCTCTGCTCGCGCATAAGTGTCGGAGTTTCTTGGTACTATTCAGTCCTTTTATGTCGGGCAGTGCATCCCGAAACAGGGAGATACATCCTTGTTTCTTTTTTTGTGAGCCTGTCTGTTGGTGCCATTGTGGTCCTTGTTGTACACGTTCTCTTCCATATGGCCAGCTGGGCCCACGAGAAGAGAAAGGGATCCTTCACAAAACCCAAATTGTGTCCGGCTTTCAAACACAGCATTGTTGTCTCTGAAAGAAAAACGAATTAAAAATTCGTGCTATATCTATTCGGGAAAGAGGCAAAGCCATTCACAGATAACAGGGAGTCCTTCTTCCTTGATATAGCACAGCTAACAACAGTTCCCTCATTCCCTTTAGCCTCTCCGGCCTCTCTTATGGTGAAAGAGGACGATTATTGTCTGTCCTGCAAAGGCTTGGGTTATACTCCTGTCAAACTATTTAAGACACCAAACTTAATGCGTTTTTATGCCCTGCCTTCTCGCAGTCATTGGTGTTTTCTGAACTTTTTACCACTATGGAAAGAATTTGAGCATATCATTGAGACTAAGTTTAAATAGTAAATATGTAAATATGTTAATTTTGCCTAATTTTTACATCTTATTGACCAAGCCAAAAAGATTTAAAGAGAAAGATTTACGTTAACACTGAAACAAACGCAAAATGTGCAATAAAAATTTGCCTAAATTTGGCATCTAAAATGTACTTAGGTTATTAAATTAGTAAGTTGTAGGTACGCGTCTAGTGCTGATATTTGTTTGCTAATAATGTTTTATTTATTTTTTGTTATTATAAGGCAAAATCACTGCCAAAAAATGTTTATTAAAAGAATGTGATATTTGTATTTATTTTTAATTAAAGAAAACGAACTCAAACCGGTTTAGATTTAACGCAATTGCAAATGTTTATTTTATTATTATTTTTTTTATTATTCTGTGGTTATAAGTAGAGTCATAGAGCGATTTATGTCAAACCTGCACAAGTACCCATGATGCAGCGCACATCCACTACATTAGACCACTGTAATGGAAAAATAATCCAGCTCCGTGTCATCGCTTTAGAAACACTGTATTTATCTGAAATTGGTTTAAGTTACAGTCTAAAAGAAACTTTGTAACAAAAAGGCAAACAAGCGACAGTATGACTGCGATATAGCTAACCCATGGATAATACAATTTCATGCATCAGAATGGATTTTTTCAGGAAATGAGTTCATTGGATCTCGGTAATCGCGAGCGTTTGAACGGCAACATAAATCATTTTTATCGCGCACATCTCTAAATAACGAGCGTTTTCAGTGCCATAATAAGAGGGACTTTTATTTCAAGGAAGTAATCTACTATTTTATTGCCTCTGCGAAGATCCAGATTACATTGACCCCAACGCCACAATCCAGATATTGAACAGTTTCATACATAGAATAAAAAAGATGAAAATGTAGAGAGCCACTAGATGGCGACAGAGTCCTTCACAAGGAAGCCTCACTCCAAAGCGACTCATTACAGTGTATCAATTCAACACGTTGTAAGAATTAACTCAATAAATAATTTTCATTATATTTAAGTATTGTACTTTTATAGACTGACACTGATTGGTTCTTTACAGGTTAAAAGCAATCCAGCCCAAAATTACTGCGTCCTAACTGACCAGTGACCTGCAATGTGGGAGGAAACAGCAAGCATCATAAAGCGCTAAAGCGGGGAAGAGCCACATAGAGGCGCAATTGGCTCGCAAAATCACAAGTTTACACTCTGTCCAAGCACTGCTCTTGGACGTAAAGGTGGCATCAACTTCCACACGCTCTCAAAAAAGAAAAGAAAAAAAAAACACTTCGCTTGATTAATACTCTAAAGCATTCTCTTTCCGTAGCTTTGTCATTTTTATCATTAAGTAGATTTTCTCTAAAAGATAATCACGGTCTAATAAATTATTTAATTAAAGTATACAATGCAGGATGTCCTAGTAGTATAGATGAAAGGTAAATTGACACATTTTTTGAAAAAAAAATTATTTACTTTATTTCAAAAACATTATTTATAAAAAGATAATTTCTGTAAGTATATTTATATACTTTTTGGAACTCCCTTTTTATCCATTTATTCTATGCCCCCGGGGGGGGGGGGGGGGTGCTAAAAACACATCTGACGACACAAATGCCAAGCCCTGCATTTCTGTCTGAAAGGTGTCCTGGAATTCAAAGTTAATTGTTGTGATCTTGTATTAGGCAAGGTGGCGCTCTTGTCACACTTTTATTTGACAAATTAGGCCAAATTGAATCTCTTCATAATACATCATAATTTCAGTGAGGGTTTATGTTTCTTAATGTGTTAATTTTTTGGTTTAGGTTGCTCCTAGGTCATGTGACCTGTACAAGCCATATCCACCTGCACAATAATAGCAATAACCAAACTGCTAAATCAAATTCCAATAACTAAACATCAAACGCACCAGCTTTCATAATTAGACAGAGGAAAATTTTTAAGTTTAAAAGGCTGTCATTCAGAAAGCTTTGGAGAATTAGTATTAACATTCAATGATTGTCTTATTGATAACCAAAATCCATGAATCAACTATTTATATGTTTACTCCAAGGATTTTAATGGAAATAATGTTTGCAGAGCTTAAACAGGGATTAAACAGTTCATTGAGCATTTGGTATGTATACTTGGTTGGGTCATGGATGTCAGACTGGTGGAGAGCTCTTGTCTCCACTGTCACAACAGTCACAAGGTCCACTGATCTCTCAAGCCTCCTTGTCTGCATTGTGGAAGGTATACAGGCTGGACCTCACTGATTTTTGTCTTTGTGACATGCATGGCACAAACTTAGGATTAATAGTTTTGTACATAACTATACAAACAAAAAGCAATTTGGGTCAGAATAGAACACACCATAAAATTAAAACACACCCTAATATCAAGTACATTTAACCACAAGATGTTGCATGCAATTATTAGCCAAATTGTATGTATTCTTTCGTGCATCAATCTGAAAATACATGAGTTAAGTTCAAACAAATGCAGGACAAAAACAGCACATATGTAACACTTTCCACTCTGTTGTACTTGCATCATGGAGTGTTATAGCTCAGTCGTTATATTAAGATTAAAAAAAATTTTGTGTTCAATGACATTTTAGTTTCTTTAGTATCCATTACTCAGTTCATGGGTAATGTGCTAAACCACTGATCAGAAGTTCAAATCACACGACTTTCAGAAAACAACTTTTATATCCTTTTGAGAGAGACCATTAACTCATCAAGTTCATCAAGTTCAATTTAAGTTGCTTTGGGTAAGAATATCTGGCAAATGAATGGATTTCCAAGTTGTTTTAGAGGTAGGCCTAAAAGCTAAAATATTATATAAAGAGGCAATGTGTAACAAAGCTGTGCATTGGAATCCATATTATTCAAAACATTAATGAAAAAAATACAATATTTATATGTATTTATAACATGATGAAAAGAAATTAAAAGCACATTTCTTTATATGACAGATACATTAATGTTGCAATTCACAGAAAATAATTCCTTTTGGATGATGTAATTTAAACTCTTTCACTGATTTGTTGCCATATGTCCACAACATTTATGTTACGTGCACTGTGCAGTCCATTTTAGCCGATTAAATGATTAAATATTGCAGTTTTAACTCTCTATGGTTTATGTATGGACATCTTATGTATGGATTAATTTTATGTATAACTGAAGCTGCATGTTTTCTGCAGCCCAATTATTTGTATTCTTATTGAATTATTTTATATTTTAACCAGTATTGTTTATGAATATCTATTTAGATGCTAGCATCTGATGTAGAGTAACTACAAAATTTAATGTATGCAGTTGGATAACCAAGTAATAAATGCTTGACAGTGTATTAATAATAATAATAATAATAATAATCATAATCCTGAAACTCATACTGAACAAAAACCAGTATGTAACATAAAAAAAGAATAAATCTTTCATTGTTCAAAAAAAGGCAGTAAAAATTCAGTAAACTAATGAGAACAGTAAAAACTAAATTTGCTTTATGATGGCCTAATTGTTCTTTGCCCCTTTCTGAATTAATGAGAATACTTATTTCACAAAATATTTACAAATTTAAAGCGGTTAGATATTAAATCCCATTATCTCAGATTCTCCTTATACCACAGTCTGGACTGTGCTTTCCAGCCTAACACGTTTGTTCCCCGTTATTTATCATAATAAGGTTTACAAATTTTATAGCAATCTCACTAAGTGTAAGAGGTTTGAAGTTCAAGTTTCAAATTGTATAAATCAAGCTCCGGTGTAACAGTCTTTTAATATTAATAAAGATTCAACACTAGACCAGTCAGACCAGATGGGGTGATTTTGTTATTCTCCCAGGTGTTCCTTTGCAATTTCTGTTAAGCGTCAAACTATTTAAAAAACTGAAAGGCATTATCTTACAGAAGACATGGTATACACTGTGTTTACTACATATTATTGTAATATAAATTGCGTTGCATTATAAGAATGCTATATCATTACATTGTGTTTTTATGTGTCTTTTAACATACTCTTCAAGCACAATGAGTTTAATTGGTTCTGGATGGTGCACACAGATCTTAAACTGGTAAAGAAATTTTTCTGTTTGATGATTTTTCTAGAAATTTCCCCAGGTCAGTTTAATTTATCTAACCTGGAAAATACTCTTTAAAATGTTTATTGCATTAGATTACATTTGACAAATGAAAAACAACATAGCTGCAAGAAGAGCTTTATGGCACCTTGGCAGAGATTCTCATGAAGTCTCCAACAGTCTCACAGAGGGATGAAGACTATTCTTTCAAAAGATGTTCCATTAATGATGTTTTGATGATAGAGTTAGTCAGTACTATAATACCCAGTGGTTCAAAATCTCCCATAGATGTTCAGTTGCATTAAGCTCAGGTGAATTATATTTTCACACTCATGAAACTATTCAATGAATCTTTGGTTATGTTAAAATTATTTTGTGTTCATTTGCAGTGACTTTATTCTCAAAGGGATCATGTGGACACAACCTATGCCAGCAAAATGTTGACAGCACAATGATTTTTATTTTATTTTATTATCCACCTGAATATAAGCAGATGAGAGACTTAATTAATGATTTGAGACTACACAATGCCTTAGAATGAAAAGAGAGCTGCATCTATAAATCTTACCTGTCATACAGCGGTAAGTCTGCTGATGTTTTGCTGAAATTCATTACAGTTTACTCCTGTGAAAGAAGAATTTGTTGAAGTAGCTTACAGATATGGCATATGTAGGTGAAAGATATTTATTGTTTAAGCTTTGAAGGTGAAGTTCATAGAATTGTTTTGAATGCATTTAGATTATTTTAATGCTGGGAACTAAGGAAGTGCACTTATAAAATCTGGACAATTTTACTTTGCATCTTGTTTGAAACCATTTTCATTTCTAAAAAGAAATGCCCTCATTCATTCAATTATTTAGTATCTGCGTGTTACATTCATCAACAATATTTGTCCCATTGCCCTTCAAAGATAAAAGTCTTGTGGAATTCAGTTAGACAGTTCCTTTTACAGTTTCCCTTATGCAAGGGAATTATAAAAGAATCACAATCACAGAAACTGTAACAAATACACTGCCCAGCCAAAAATGTCACCACCTGGATTTAACTACGCAAAAAGGTAAAAAGCCTTCTATCAGATAATTACTGCACTGATTAATATGTTTTAGCTGGCAACATGTTATTTAACTCTTAATTGATGCAGTGAGTATCTTCTCATTTCTAAAACAGCAATTTCAGAAGACATTTCCTGCAGTCATCTCAAAGATGTTATTCTGTTTCAGAAGGGTCAAAATATTGTCCTGCATCATGCAAAAAAACAACAACTAATGAGACAGCTGAAACTACTAAAGGTGGCTTTGGACTGTTCAATATAATATTAAAACCTGGCAGGATAGTGGTGATCCCTCATATTTAAGGGAAAAAATGTTGTTCTGAATGAGCATGATCAGTGATCACTTAAATGATTAGTACAATCAAATCTTAAAGAAAACAATACTATAAATCATGGCTATGTTTAATAGTGAAAGCATTTCTACACATACACAAAGTGAACTCAAGGGATTGGGACTAAACAGCTGTGTAGCTATTTATCAGTGAGGCTAATCAGAAAGAAATTGTTGTTATAGAGCATAAATAATGGACTGTGGTGCGTTGGAAAAGGTCATATAGTCTGATGAGTCCAGATTTACCCTGTTCCAGAATGATGGGCGCATCTGGGTAATAAGGGAGGAGGATGACATGATCCACTCATTATGCCTAGTGTGTACAGCAGTGTTATGATATGGGTTGCTTCAGTTGGTCAGGTCTAAAACATGAGGTCAGCTGGCTACCTGAATATCCTAATTGACCAGGTTTTTGCATAAATTGATTTTTCCCTCCCTAATGACACAAGATGACAATGCTATGATTGAATGCTAAAATTGTAAAAGAGTGGTTCAGGTAAAGAAACTGTTCAGACATCCATTTGCGCATGGATTAACATCCATTAAGGTCTAGTCCTCACCCACATTGAGGAATGTGAAATTGAATGTTCAAATTGAATTTGAAATTCAAAGGAAATTTTTTTCTAACAAAATATTAGAGAATATTAATTTTTATTCTTTTTGCCAGACAGTTTATATACTATATGTTCAAAAGTATGTGGACACTTGTCCTGTATGTGTCTATTTTTTTATTATGGGCTTTTATGCAGAGTTGCTGTTATAACATCATTCATTCTTCTGTAAAGGCTTTCCACTAGATCTTGAAATGTTACAGTGGGCATTTGATCCCATTCAGCCACAAAGGCTTTACTAAGGTTGGATGCTAATGAAACAAGAGTGGCTTGTGCACAGGTGGTGATGCAATTCACAAGATGTTCACTTGGGTTGAGGTCAGCTCAGGCGAGTCAAGGTCTACTAGATCAACTATAAGCCTTTTCACCCTTTTAAATCTTGCTAAAAACGTCATGAGAATGAATCAATATTGCGTTTTCCCTCACGTGTTGTTATTCACACAGAAGCCAGGAATTCAATGCTAACCCACCAGGGGTGCGTTTCCCAAAAGCATCGGTAGCCAACTATGGTCGCAAGTTCCGTCGTTACCAACATAGTTCAACAATTCGGTGTTTCTCGAAACCATAGTTCAAACGAACATTCGCAAACAGCGTCACAAACTTACGTGGTTGGAACTACAGCCTTCGACCTGTGGTTAGAAGCATATGCCTTGTTAGTTTTCTGTGTCGACGTCATTGATTTAGCCGCGGCTGGATGTGTTCTATTCACAGTTAACGACCCTACGCCCTATTAGTTTCTTAAAAAATTTCCCAACCACTTTGAGCGATTTGGGAAACTTAATGTTTTGGTGCTCAGATATTAGGTTATTAATTTTTCGGTTATTTTTTATTACAAATTCACTTTGAAACGATTTAACAGCGGTACCAACGCAATTATTCTCCCTTCGAAGTGCCCTACGAAAGCATTATTTATGCCAGTTGGAACACAGCCTTGGTTTAGTTTGTGCGAAGAAAAGATGAGTTTTCAAGTGAGTATCTTTGTTAAAACATACATTTGTAGTAGTTTTCACTTATAATGAATATTATCCGTACTGTTCACGTATTCAACATATACAGTGCACAGTGTTAAGCACTAAGAAAAATTTTAATTTATACACTAGTGTAAGCCTATTTAAAATATTACTAAATATATATTCAAGGAATGTACCCAAATAAATCAACAACAATGGTATAAATAATGTGGTTTTGTGTTGTGCTCTCAGACACAACCCTCCCATTTTATCCGGGCTTCTGACCGGCATTGCATCCAGTGGCTGTGGGGTTTGGGCACTGGCTGGGAATCGAACCCGAGCCTTCCGCATGGCAAGGCCGGATTTTTATTTAATATTAATTTAAAAAAGCACTTACAGTACATATACCAAAAAAACACTATTTTACGATATTACAAAAGAGTATGTTTGGACATCAAATAGTACATTTTATTTTGTATTTTTTTAGTGCAATTTTCTTCCAAAAAATTTTTTGTCAGAATTTGTCACTGTTTTTTAATTTGAAGAAAAGCAAGATTTTATTGTTTCCCACCTCCTCCAAAAGAACTGCTAGCTCTTTTTTTTTTTTTTTAAGAAAATTGTGGCTTTCGTGTCATTTTTTTCACATCACCTCTCATTAAACCATGGCTGTATGTCAAAGGGACTTAAATAGGAAATTATCTTGAGCAAAATAGGTAACAGGTGTTCACAACAATCCCAGCATTTTCAAAATCCATAATTCCTTTTTATTTTAATTGTACTGATGTATCAATACCAAATAAAAAATGAGTTAAAATGTTGCGTTTGTGATATTATTACACCACTTCTACGTTACGCCACCATTGTATCGAAGAAGAAGAAGAACGATGACGACAGATTAACCAACATTTTGAGTAATGAACCAGGCTGGGAGTTTTTAAAAGCCTCAGGAATCTTTTGCAGGTGTTTAGAGTTAATTAGTTGATTCAGATGATTAAGTTAATAGCTCGTTTAGAGAGCCTTTTCATGATATACTAATTTTTTGAGATAGCGATTTTGGGTTTTCATGAGCTGTATGCCACAATCATCAATATTAAAACAATAAAAGGCTTGAACTACTTCAGTTGTGTGTAATGAATCTAAAATATATGAAAGTCTAATGTTTATCAGTACATTACAGAAAATAATGAACTTTATCACAATATGCAAATTTTTTGAGAAGGACCTGTATGTAAATGCGACACAGGTACTATGGTGTTGGGAAACAGTCGTGACTAGTTAGTTTCTTCAACATTGCATCGTACTATGGTGGTTAAGCAAAGAGCTACATCGTTGTATGGGAAACGCACCCCAGAGCTGCTTTCCACTCTTACAGTGTCTATATAGTGAATTATCGAGTGATCTGGAAATTTGCACATCAGCTTCTGCTTCAAACTCGAAAAAAGCATAGCCAACTACAATATTAGTTAAATAAAATGTAAACAAATACAACAAAATTATTTAACCAAGCTTAACACATACTGCACTATTCTATAAACCGTTTAGCAAACATGTAATACATTATATAATAATATATTACATTCTTTGTGAATACATGGAAACACTTAAATAACAATCATAACATAACATGTTACTCTCTCACTTGTAATGAGCACTATAGTAAATACATAAAATACTGTTACTCAGATTCGAGTGATAATTAGTAATCAGTCCTTCTTTAACCATCAGTCTCCCTGAAAAGACCATCAGCTTGCCTGTCTCACATGTTACTGACTGGAGTCTCTTACACGCAGGTTTTTATACACAGACCCTATACTGTTACATCATAGTAGAGACTGTGAGGTGGCGATTCTCTGTCACAGATGGTGCTTGTACCTTTGCTCCATTAGTGACTGAGGTGATTCATACTGTGATATCACAGAGGTTCTTGTCGAATGACTTCAGTTCATCATTTCACTTATTTTAGTTTTACATGAATATCTTGCTTTATTTATGTATTTATTTAAATCAAATAGATTTATTTAGCAAATAGGCACACACGCTAATACAATGTTGCATTATTTTTATAACAACTTGCTGGTTTGACATTTTAGGATAGCTGAGGTAGTAGTTTAATAAAGCTAGGTTCTGATTTAATGTAAATCTGTTTTCACAGTGCTTGTACACTTTAATGTAAAGTTGCTTGATAGTGCTTTAAATCTTATCTAGTGTCATGGCTACATTGTAGTGTAGCTGGCTGTGTAGCAGGGTTTGACATTGGCACCCGCCCACCCGACAAATGCGGGTAAAATTCGGCTGTGGCGGGTAATAACTTTAGTCTCACTAGCCACTTTGGCGGGTAGTTTATTCTTTGGGATGACAATATATTTTTGTTGTAGTTTTCTTTAAAGTCATCAGATATAATAAACGCATTGCAACGTAATATTACGCGCATAAAACGCGCAAGAATGTAATGAGGACATTTAATGCCTCTCTCTACACATGTTCACACATGCATTGCACGCACACACTTTTACTTCCTGTTTGGTGTGTGTGTATCATTTCCTTAAAGGGCTATTGCTTCTCAACAGGATGAGAATGTTTGCCCTTTTCGTGTAGGTTATTGATTATATATATATATATATATATATATATATATATATATATATATATATATATATATATATATATATATATATATATAAAAAAGTAATCACTATTAAAATCTATTTAGATTTCATGTTGAATGATAGAAAATTCATCAAATGATTGAATTACCTCACAACACAACAAGATGGACCAGAGTCCATTGTCCTAACTCAGAATTCTGATATAATACATAATGAATAATACTTATTCTCCTAGGGCTTAGTGGCCACACATTGTCCACAATTGTATTCATTGCTGAATTGGTGGTGTTATGGACACGTATGGGGGTACTTACACTGCCACCTGGTTCTGTCAGAAGTTTATAACACACTACACTCAAAATTCAAAATGGTGGGGAAAGGGAAGATTCAAGTGGTATGGCCATACACAAACGTCGACCAGATAAGAAGTTCTGTCATATTTCATGGCTTATTCTGATTTAGATATTTATAAAAGCCTTGTATATTTGTCATGACATGCAAATTTGAAAAAAAGTGTAAAACTAGCATTTCTGTAGGTCTCTCTAAACATGACGTACATGTATGTGTACTTATGGACTGAAGCTCCTCAAAACAGCTAATATGCTAGTAAACATGCACATTTACACATACATACACATGTAAAATGGGAAAAAAGCTAGCTCTGATGCAGCTAAAAAGCTGTACATGGTCCCAATAACATAAATAACAATTAAATAACTAAATACATACATATACAGTACTTAACCCTTTCATGCATGAATTATGAGAACCTCAGTCAAGATTTTGTTTTCTAAGTATTTTTATTCCTCTCTAGGCTTACAAATAAAATGCAACTGAAATTTTTTTCATAAACCTTTTCGTGGAGTTACAAATATGTCCACTCAGTTGGACACCATGCGTTTGAACTCTACAAAATATAAAGACACTAATTGTTGCTAACTTTACATTATAATAACAAATATCAGTTGATTTATGAAAAAATGTCACTGCATATCAGGTTTATCAAAAACATCAAAGTTACAGTAATTAGGGCTCAAGCACTACATGGTGCACAGGACCCTCTTGTTTTCCTAAGGATTTTTTCCCTTATCATATTGGGTTTTTTTGGGGTCTTAACATGCTCAGACAGTTTGGAATCTGCTGCCATTAGAATGGCTGAGATGCGCGAAGTTGCATAGCTCATACAAACTTGCATGTATGCACCCGAAATTCGGTACACATTTACGCAAGAGCTCATTGAGCTGAACAACTTTCATGCTACATGTCTTGGGCTCAACTCAACAGGAAGTCAGTTATTTTGGGTTGTTCGCAAAAACGCACCCAATGGATTTTGATATACTCCTCCTAGGGAATTTATATGAACGCCACTTAAACCGGGCCCATGTGATCTAAAAAATTGAGGATGCAGAATTGTAGATGGATTTTTGATATCTCAAATGAGTCAGCCGTAACATTATATTCAGTGACATCACGTTCTGTGACATCACATTGAGTAACATCATACTGTGATGCATTTTAAATTCAAATTTTATTTGTCACATGCACAGTCATACACAGTATAATATGCAGTAAAATGCTTACACGACCGCCAGTGACCTTAAAAAGAAAATTAAAAAAATTTAATAAAAACTTGTACGTAAAAAAAATATCAATAAAAGGAAATACTAAAGAAATAAATTTAACTAGTAAAATAAACTGTACAATAAGGGCATAATAAAATATTGCAAAATATAGAAATATAGTGGGGGGGGAGTATATATATATATATATATATAGATAGAATTTAAAGTGACCATGGTTATGCAAATATGCATGAAAGGTGACTAGTGAAAGTGACATGTGCAATTGTCCAGATGTATAAATATTTAGTGCAAGTGTATATGAATGTGTTTTACCAGCATCTATTCTACACACGTACACATCACAAATGTTAACACATGCACACACACACACACACACACGCACACACACACACACACACACACACAAATATCTCACACACACTAACGTATGAAGGTAAAACAGTAGCAAAACCCGAGAGCTTGCAAATTTGAATGTGAGAACTTGTAAAATTAATAGTTGTATTTGTAAGTTGAAATTTATACTCACAGCTCTGATGTGTACACCTGTGTTTTGAATTCGAAGTTGCAGATTAATAGTGACAAATGTGTAAAGTGTCACTCACATAAACAAAATGACAGGCACAATTGTGTACTACACATTTATCTTTGCGCTTTACTTCAGTTTTGCTGTACAACCACAAGTCGGCACTCACAACCTCTCAGATCTGGCAGTACAACCTCAAATCCCAGCGGACAGAGAAGTTTTTACAAATAAAAATGTTTTTTTAGATCTTCTCCTGTTACAGCCAGCTGGAGCTAAATCTTTCAGAAACGCTGCCTACCGGTGTTATGCGCTAAAATGCCCCCCTGCCACTGATTGCACCCCCACAAAATCTCTGTCAAATATATTATGACATCACAATCAAAAATTCATATTATTATTATCAAATATATTATATGAGTATTATCAAATATATTATTACTATTATAATTAACCCTAAGCACGTGCCATTAAGCACGTGACATGGAAATTAAGACACATAATACAAATTCTCATATAATGTATATTTAATTTGCAGGGGTTTGCCATGTAATACAAAAATGTTTACACTAAACAAATATTGTTTATGATGAAAAATTACACGAAGCGATTTTTATTATAAATAAGAAATATAAAAATATACATGTATCTGAAAAAAATATATAATTAATATATTTCCCCCCTATACTACATGTGTTTTTTTTATAGCTTATTTTATAATCAAATTCGTTTGGTGCAATTTGTAAATCATAAACCTATTAATTTATGTTGTAGTATAATATTTGATAGAGGTTATGTTGGGGGGGGGGGGGGGCAATCCGGGGTATGCAGCGTTTCTGAAAGATTTTAACTCCAGCAGGCTGTAACAGGAGAAGTTTTTAGTTGTAAAAACTTCTCTGTCCACTCCGGAGCAAGAAAATTTGTCATTTTTGTGTGTTTATTTCTTGATAAACAAATGAGATAATCTCGGTTCACCTCCATTGCTCAAATATCCCCCTCTTGGTCGGCGACTGCGAGTGACGTCACTCCCTATACAATCCTGGGTCGAGCATTAAAGTAATATAAATTCTGTTCTGTGGGTTTTGTTTTCTTCTGGTTTTAGTTTGATTATAGTTGGCATTTACAGTGGTGTGAAAAACTATTTGCCCCCTCCTGATTTCTTATTCTTTTGCATGTTTGTCACACAAAATATTTCTGATCATCAAATACATTGAACTATTAGTCAAAGATAACACAAGTAAACACAAAATGCAGTTTTTAAATGAGGGGTTTTATTATTTAGGGAGAAAAAAAATCCAAACCTACATTGGCCCTGTGTGAAAAAGTAATTGCCCCCTGAATATAATAACTGGTTGGGCCACCCTTAGCAGCAATAACTGCAATCAAGCCTTTACGATAACTTGCAACGAGTCTTTTACAGCCCTCTGGAGGAATTTTGGCCCACTCATCTTTGCATAATTGTTGTAATTCAGCTTTATTTGAGGGTTTTCTAGCATGAACCACCTTTTTAAGGTCATGCCACAACATCTCAATAGGATTCAGGGCAGGACTTTGACTAGGCCACTCCAAAGTCTTCATTTTGTTTTTCTTCAGCCATTCAGAGGTGGATTTGCTGGTGTGTTTTGGGTCATTGTCCTGCTGCAGCACCCAAGATCGCTTCAGCTTGAGTTGACGAACAGATGGCCGGACATTCTCCTTCAGGATTTTTTGGTAGACAGTAGAATTCATGGTTCCATCTATCACAGCAAGCCTTCCAGGTCCTGAAGCAGCAAAACAACCCCAGACCATCACACTACCACCACCATATTTTACTGTTGGTATGATGTTCTTTTTCTGAAATGCTGTGTTACTTTTACGCCAGATGTAACGGGACACGCACCTTCCAAAAAGTTCAACTTTTGTCTCGTCAGTCCACAAGATATTTTCCCAAAAGTCTTGGCAATCATTGAGATGTTTTTTTAGCAAAATTGAGATGAGCCTTAATGTTCTTTTTGCTTAAAAGTGGTTTGCGCCTTGGAAATCTGCCATGCAGGCCGTTTTTGCCCAGTCTCTTTCTTATGGTGGAGTCGTGAACACTGACCATAATTGAGGCAAGTGAGGCCTGCAGTTCTTTAGATGTTGTCCTGGGGTCTTTTGTGGCCTCTCGGATGAGTTGTCTCTGCGCTCTTGGGGTAATTTTGGTCGGCCGGCCACTCCTGGGAAGGTTCACCACTGTTCCATGTTTTTGCCATTTGTGGATAATGGCTCTCACTGTTGTTCGCTGGAGTCCCAAAGCTTTAGAAATGGCTTTATCACCTTTACCAGACTGATAGATCTCAATTACTTTTGTTCTCATTTGTTCCTGAATTTCTTTAGATCTTGGCATGATTTCTAGCTTTTGAGGTGCTTTTGGTCTACTTCTCTGTGTCAGGTAGCTCCTATTTAAGTGATTTCTTGATTGAAACAGGTGTGGCAGTAATCAGGACTGGGGGTGACTACAGAAATTTAACTCAGGTGTGATAAACCACAGTTAAGTTATTTTTTAACAAGGGGGGGCAATCACTTTTTCACACAGGGCCATGTAGATTTGGAGTTTTTTTTCTCCCTTAATAACGTAAACCTTCATTTAAAAACAGCATTTTGTGTTCAATTATGTTATCTTTGACTAATGGTTAACGGTTTTTGATGAGCAGAAACATTTAAGTGTGACAAACATGCAAAAGAATAAGAAATCAGGAAGGGGGCAAATAGTTTTTCACACCACTGTAGTTTCTGGAGCTCTTTAAGTTAAGTTTGTATTTGCTTTGATTTAGTTTATGTCTCTTTGTCTCTGTGTCTCCTAGCAGGATTAGCCTCTAGGAGAATTAGCCTTTTGTCTTTACCCTTTTGTATAAGTAACCCCTATTGCATGTTTAGTTATTAGTCTGTTTAAATACTAATGAGGGTGATACTAACATGTTTAGATCTTAGTCTGTCTAGTCTTTGTGTCTGTCTAGTCTCATCGTCTGATTAGCTCTTAGTCTGTTTAGGTACTAACATCTTTAGCCACTAACCTTTAGAGTTCTTAGTCTGTTTCATACCTAGTCTGCTGTGTACCTTGTCTGTTCATCCCTTGGGTCTCAGGCTACTAGCCTGTTTAGCCATTAGTCTGATTAGTTACTAGCTAGCTTAGCAGCTAATGTGCAGAACAGGTGGTAGGCCTAGCCAAGCCTGTCTTGTGTGTGTTTATCCCTTGCATGTGTAGTCCCTTGTGTTTAGTCCTCTAGTCTGTTTAGTGTGTCTTGTCTCGTCCAGTTTGTATCCCCATGTCTGTATTGTATATTAGTTGTGCAATCCCTAGTCTGGCGTCTAAGTGTTTGAGTTCTGTTTATATTATGCTCCAAAGTTCATGCCAACTTCCTTAGTTTATCCTTTGCTCATGTTTGGTTTTTGTTTATTATTATTAAAGACTCTTTTGTTTCACTGCATCCCCTCTGCGTCTATGCCTCCACACCAAGCCCACAGTCCAACATCTAGCAGAACGTGACAGATATCAGGTGTGTAACAGCTGATGTGTTCCTGGTTCACTGCCAAAGTAATATTTTAAATTTGTTGTCTGCAAGGAGTCCTAAGTATAAACATCAAAGTGTTCATTAGATATGTGATTATTCTATATCCACTGTACTGAAGAATGTAGGAATTCAAAAAATGCTGCCAGAGGTGTAGTGTACATGTTCAATGTTAATACACAAACTATAGCACTGAAAACAAAATGTGTTTTTTATGCATCTTGATTGTTTTTTTACCTGCACTTTACCTGCACTTTACCTTTAATAAAAAGTTAAAAAATAAATCCTGACGAATAAGTGTTTACGTTTGTGCGCACATGTGCTGTGTATGTTTGTGTGTGTGTGTGAATCTAAAGTAAGCTCCCCTTTCCCCCTTCTTATCTTACACAGTTACCCTTCCTCCACTCTTTTCACACACGCACTCACACAACGGAACCACTTTTATCGGAAAAATAAACATGCAGTCTCTCTAATGACACATGATTGAGCGACACACTAACGGAATCACTGCTGTAAAGTAAAAATAAAACGAATTAACCTGCACTTTACCTTTGAAAAGAATCGCAACAGAGCAGTGTTTCTGTGTAGAGCAGAGAGTGTGTGTGTGTCTGCGAAGGTGAAAGTAGGAGGGGTGTGTGTGTGTGTGTGTGTGAGAGAGCCCTACAATGGTTTGCCAACCTATCTAGCAATGTGGACATTTTACTTTATGTGCAATGATATGACCTTACTGTACCAAGAGGCCGAGTATAGAGGGAGGACAGAAGCGGACCAAGTACTGAACCCTGTGGGCCACCAGTAGAGAGTCTGCGTGGGGCAGATGTGGATCCCCTCCATGTCACCTCATATGACCTATCTCACTTTGTTAATTGCAGCGTCACGTCATGAGAATTTGGAGGGACAGGCCCGGTAAGAGACGAGATCTACATCAAGCTGTGATTTATATCTTTTCTTCTGTTGTTGCATAATACTTTTGATAGCCAAGAAGCAGGACAAGAAATCTTCCTTGGTTTAAAGGACAGAGGGCATAGGAGGTCCATGGGTGAGAAGAGAAAGGAGAGAAAAGTGTCAGACCTCTAGTCTCAAAGTGAAATACCTAAATAAAAGAAACAAAAATACAACACATTACTTATACTCCATTACTAACTACAACCAGGAGAAAACAAAGTATAAACAAAATGGCATTGACTTCCTAGAAAAGGCACTATATACAGAAATATATACAAATATTCCCACCACCAGTAGAGAAACAAGCAGAGACAGAAACAAAGCACAAACAGAGACACAAAAACATGGCACAAATTACAAATAAACTCAACAGAGTAAGACACTTGGTATTTTTATGGTATTTGGCAATATTGCCTTTAAATTGTTTAACTTGGGTCCAACATTTCTGGAAGCCTTCCACAAGCCTCATATAATAAGTTGCTGAACGTTTAGCCCATTTCTTCTGACAGAACTGGTGCACCTGAATGAGATTTGCTGGCCTACTTGCTCTCACATGTGTCATGTCATTCTTCCAACATATTTTTTATTGGATTGTGGTCAGGGCCACTCCTATACCTAAACTTTATTGTCCTTAAGCCTTTTTGTCACAATTTTGGAAGCCTTCATGTGGTCCACAAGATATCCACATAAGCTTCCTTCCTCATGGTGCCATCTACTTTGTAAAGTGCGCAGTCCCTCCTGGAGCAAAGCACCTACAGAACATGATGTTGCTACTCCAATGCTTCATGGTTGGGATGGTGTTCTTCGACTTGAAAGCCTGCCGCATGGTGTTTATATTTGTGTAGTACTGCTTTTACAAATGAATGTGGTACCTTCAGGCATTTGGAAATTGCTTCCAGTGATAAACCAGACTTGTGGAGGTCCACATTTTTTGGACCTTGGCTGATTTCCTTGATTTTCCTATAATGTCAAACAAAGAGGCACTAAGCTTAAAGGTACGTCTTGGGCCTTGTTCACACGGGCATAAAATTTTTGGATAAACGAACGCGCTCTGAACGTCCTAGACATTTATGTTGCATTTTGTAGTGGCGCTCGATTGACTTCTACACTGGCGTTCATTTGGCGTTCATCTCTGTCTAATGCCAGCCTGCAGCCCAAATTGTAGTTTGTGTGTTAACCTGTGGAGGCAGTGTCAGGAACTGGAAAGCCCTTGTCGTTTTATTTGAGTTTGCAGACCTTGCCGAAGTTCGCAGAACGTCAGCGGAACGTCGACGGGCAATCGCGGCAACTCACGGTGCCCGACACCGCATCTCACCATGAGTCAAACCGCACAGGTGAGATAGGGGTATAAGTGCGCAGCTGGACAAACGTAAGTCACCAAAACCCTCGGCGCTTCATCCGCGCTCACCAGACGATATGAACGGCAGAAAAACGCTCGATTTTAACGCCCGTGTGAACAAGGCCTTATTTCATTCACAGCTAAACCTCCAAATGATTCAAATTATGTCAATTACCCTATCAGAGGCTTAAAAACACATGACATAATTTTCCACAATTTTCTAAGCTGTTATATGGCACAATCACCTGAGTGTATGTGAGTTTTTGACCCACTGGAATAGTGATATACTGAATTATAAGTAAACTCATCTATGTGTAAACAATTGTTGAAAAAATTACTTGTCATGCAAAACTACAGTTTAACATGATATACGTGGAGTAATAAAAAAAAAGTTTTAATGATTTCAGCAAAAGCACAATACATAAAATTATGCAGATGGTAGGAAAAAACATTGCTTGTTTTTTCCAGAGTCTACTTTCCATGAGTCTGTGCATACCATAGGTTCACATTTCTGTTTCTGCCTGACAGGAGTGGAACCTATCTAATTAAGGTAAAACATGTTGTGCCTTCTTTGCCTTCTTCAAAAATATTTGTTTGTTTGTTTGCTTGCTTGTGTTCAGCTTTTAAATGCAACATTATATTAATGGCAGGTTCTGAGCAAGCTATATGGTGATATGTACATACTGTATACACATTTTTGTTATATCTGGCACCAATACCAAAACCTTATAACAAATCTGACCATTCTCCCCTTTCCTCCCTCATGAACAATGTATTGTTATGCATAGAGGGCTATTTATTTATTTATTTTCTAACCTTCTAGGTAAACTTATATAAAGTGCATTAAAATCTCAGGCAATTAGCAGTTTTTCCTCTCTATTCTGATATTTGATGTGAATGTTAATTGAAACTCTTGACCTGCATCTGTATGATTTGGGGCACTGTGCTGGTGCAACATGATTGGCTGGTTGAATAATTAAACAAACCAGCAGGTGTAGGTGATGTAGAAGTGGCCAGTGAGTGTATGTGACTAATTCTGCCAATGGGTTGGGTGTTGTCATAATATATTTTATTTATTAATGGAATTATTCTTAAAATAATAACAGAAAAGATTAAAGATGCAATGAATGATGTTTGAGCTCACATATTCAGTAGGACTATATAGTTTTATTTAAACATAAAAAGGCACTCTTATGTTGACATTGTATGATGCCTGTTTGGGGAATCCTAACAACACCAAGTCTCTCCTCGTAATGTCTATTAAAGTTAGACAAAATTGCACAGGGGTTTTGGTCCATTCCTACATTCAATACCTTTTAAGGTCTATTATACACTATATGAACAAAAGTTTTTGGACAAACCTGCAATCACATTGTATCCAAATACATTTACTTTAATATGCAGTTGGTCCGCCTTTTGCAGCTATAACAGTTTCCATTCTTCTTGCAAGGCTGTCCACAAGATGCTGCTGAAGTGTCCATTTTGCAGAGCATTTATGAGGTCAGGCACCGATGTTGGACAAGAAGGCCTGCCAAACGTGCTCGATGTGGTTGAGGTCAGGGCTCTGTGCAGGCCAGACAAGTTCTTCCCAGGAGTGGCCGACAAGAGCACAATGACGACTCATCCAGAAGCTCCTTAAAGAACACACAACAACATCCAAAGAAATGTAGGTTTCACTTGCCTGTGTCAGTGTTCATGATTCAACATTAATAAGGGGCAGTGCAAAATGGAAGAGAGTTCCAAGGAAAAAGCCACTGATAACCAAAAAGAACACAAAGGCTCGTCTCTCATTTACCAAAAAATATCATGATTATCCTCAAGACTTTTGGGCAAATATTCTGTGGACTGATAAGACTGATAAGTATTTTGGAAGGTGTTACATCTAGCATAAAACTTGCTAGATGTAACATGGATCTAGCAAACATGGATGCCCCGTGTGTCTCTTTGGGATGAGTCTGGTGTCTAGGGATGATTCTCTCTACCTAGAAGACGGTTCTGGCCTCGACTGGTGTTGGCAGCTTTTTCTCTGAGGACTTAACAATTCGATAGTTCAGGATTGGAACTTCCTACAAGTCTACCTGAGTCTTCAATAACTACCTGGACTCCATTTTAACATCAATGAACATCAAATATTATAGCTGAACTGCCTGCCACCTAACACACTGTATGAATGCAGATCATTTCCTGCTACTGTATCTGTTTCACCCAGATGAGGATGGGTCTGGTTCCTCTCAAGGTTTCTTCCTATTACCATCTCAGGGAGTTTTTCCTTGCCACTGTCGCCCTCTGCTCGCTCACCAGGGACTATCTGACCATTTTGATTCATACACATTCACATTCCATACAAACTTAAATAATTCTTTTGATTGTGTAAAGCTGCTTTGAGACAATGTCATTTGTTAAAAGCGCTATACAAATAAAATTGAATTGAATTGAATTAACCAAGCATTTCATAAAAAGACTACCATACCTCTTTCAGGGTTTACTTTGCAGCATCACGACCTGGACAACTTGCCATAATTGATGGAGCTATGCATTCTGTGCTCTACAATAAAATCTTGAAGTAGAATGTTTGGCCATCATTTTGCGATTTCCAAAACCACACCAGTAAGTCCACCTCTGAATGGCTTAAAAAATTAGGTTTAGGAGTGGCCTAGTCTGGCATTAAATCTTATTGAGATGCTGTGGTATGACCTTAAACAAACAGGTTAAACTCAGGTTAAAGCTTTTTTATGGCACTGTATACTGTATATATATATATACACACCATATACACCAATCAACCATAACATGGCCCTTGGAACTGACCCGTTTGGCCCTTGACGATGTTGCTTGCCCCTTTTTTTCTGCTTCCAACACATTGAAAAAGGTTCACTTCCTGCCTAATATATCCCACCAACTATACATACAGTAAGCATATACATATGTGAAAAAAGTTGCATGTTATTGTTTGTCTCATATTGTAGTTGCTTAATACTAAGACCCGCCATGATTTATGTTTTTGCAAAAAAAAAAAAGATGGCACTAAGTTTTACACATGACTGTATATATGTAAAAATATAATTTTAAAAAATCATCTGATCATAGCAGGTCTTACTGTATAAACAACATGTAACCTTATGACCTCACATCTCTAGGGTCTAGGGATGTGTGTGCATGTAGTTGCACAGTCCAAAGACATGCAGATTAGGCCTTTTGGCATTCACATACTGTATTGCCCGTAATGTGTGTGTGTGTGTGTGTGTGTGTGTGTGTGTGTGTGTGTGTGTGTGTGTGTGCGTGCGTGTGTGCCATATGATGGATTGGCACCTTGTCCAGTGTGTACCCATCTTGTGCAAAAAAGTCTCCTGGGATAGGCTGCAGGCCCCCGTGACCCTGTACAGAATAAGCAAGATGAATAAATGAAAAAATTATTAAACCAATATAATCACATTATCATCTCAACTCAACTCAACTCATATTTATTTGTATAGCACTTTAACAAACAACAATGTCCCAAAGTGCTTCACATAAAAATAAAAATAAATTAAATAATAATAATAATAATAACAGTAATCTAATAAAATAAAATAAAAATAATAAAAATAAATACAAGAATATAATAAAAATAAATAAAACATTTTATAAAATAATAAAAGAGGAACATAATTAAAATCACATCACACGCATATCAAGCAATATATAAAATCAACATCTCATGTTGGTTTAAATGCCAGAGAAAACATGTGAGTTTTAAGACTGGACTTAAACACCCTCAATGATGTGGCCTCACGAATGGTCAATGGTAGGTCATTCCATAATTTGGGAGCCGCCACAGAGAACGTCCGATCACCCCTGAGCTTGCATTTGGTCTTGGGTACCATCAGCAAATGTTTATCTGATGATCTAAGCGACCGGGGTGGGGCATAGGGCTGGAGCAGATCAGAGAGGTAGGGAGGGGCAAGGCCATGTAAACATTTGAACGTGACCAAGAGAATTAAAAAAAAATTATTCGGTACTGTACCGGGAGCCAATGAAGAGAAGCCAGAACTGGAGAGATATGTTCTCTTTTACGCGTGGACGTTAATAGTCAAGCAGCTGAGTTTTGGATCAGCTGTAGCCGATGTAATACTGCCTGAGAAACTCCAAAATACAGAGCATTGCAGTAATCAATGTGAGTGGTGATGAAAGGATGGATGGCTATTTCAAACAGCCTAAAGGACAAAACAGGTTTAAGTTTTGCCAATTGCCTTAACTCTATTGCCTTGCCTAATCATGTGGCCAATACTAAGTATTACTAAGTACTAATACTGAGTATTCATTTTCTGTATGACTAACATCTTTTTGGCCTTTTCCTTTTTACAAGATTCCTTGAGTTCATTGAAGTTTTTGGCAATTCATTTGTGCACAGCTCTGTTAAGGTTTCGCCACAGCATTTCAGTTAGGGTGAAGTTTGGGCTAGGCCATTCCAAAACCATGATTGTTTAATTTGTCAGACATTACGATGTAGATTTTCTGGTGGACGTTAGGTCATTGTCCTGTTGCATGACCTAATTTTGATTAAGTTTTAGCTGTTGGACAAATGGTCTCACATTTGTCTCTGGTATACTCTTGTATACGGAGGTGTTCATAGTTGACTCAAAGACTGCAAGGTGCTCAGGTCCCACCTGAATGCTCAAGACCAACAAACTCCCAAAACTGCGGCATTTATAGTGGTCTGCACACCTGCTGAGGATCAATTAATCAAGGGCTGATAATTAGCAGCACCTGACTGTAACTTACCCTCTTAAATCCGATGTAGGCAGTAAGGCATACTTACTATTGCTTGCATGTTTTTTTTTTTTTTTTTAAATAGAATTAAAAGTTGGGGCTTTACCTTTTACATATGACGTTATGAGGTGTTGCTGCCTCATAGTTCAAGGGTACAATGTTTGTCCTGTCTGTTTGCATTCCTCCAAGTTTTTTGGTTTTCTACCACCCCGCAAAGGCATTGCTAATTGGTTCAGAAATGTGTATGCAGGGTAAACTGCATGCATTATTGCCTCTTGCCAGTGTTCTTGGGATGGACATCAAATCTACAGTAGAGAGCTGAACTGGTCACTAAAGGAAATTAGCTTTATATATATATACACAGTATATATATATATATATATATATATATATATATATATATATATATATATATATAATTTCATCTAAATATATTTCATGTTATGTTTATTTTATATTATTTTTGCTCATTTGTAGAAAGGTGCAGTTCTTTATGATTCCTATAAATGAAGTGCATAACTGTGAACTTTCATAAAATAACAGTGATGAAACACTTTATTAAACTGAGTTGTTTATCCCTCATCGACCAGGAAAAGAATCCAATTAGTTTTCCTATTATTTATTCAGAATCGTCATTTACAATATTTTACATTTTTTTTAAATCATGACCTAGACAGTCTCTCTCTCTCCCACACATTACAACAACAGCATACATGAATCTAAAAGTATACACAAATATATGTTTCATAAGTACATAATACAGCTTTTAATATATATATTCAATTAAATTTTTCTTATATAGCACTTTTAAAATTGTCACATTGATTTTGCTTTACAAAATCAAAGCAGCTTCTTCTACAGATTTAAATATTTCCCTCATAATACGTATATGATAAGGTAAAAATTACATAAACCAAAGGAACAAAATAAATGCAAAGAAATAAAAAACATTTATTAAGTTTTATGTAACAGTATTAAAATATTTAGCTGTATACATGTATACATGTACATGTTTATGTAAACAGTGTATAGACAAGTAATTATTTTAATGCCTAGCATTTATTCTACAATATCACAAAATAGAGGTTTTGATAAGCAGTTTAAAAAGTTACTTATAGCTCTTGGTCAATGAATGCTTGGTAGTTATTTCTTTGTGAGTATTTGGCCCATGGAACTTCTGTGAAACTGACTAAAATCTGCATTACAATACTATGAAATCAGCTATTTGGGTTTGGTGGCAAAATAATATAAAATATCAAACATAACTAACAGTTGTAAAATAAATGCAAATGAAATTCTTTTTAATTAAAAGTTCTCCTTCAGATTGAGTACACAGAGGATTCAGTAATGGTTAATAATCTAACTTTTGTTACTAAATTGCACAATGACAAGTTACATTTCTACTGTATGTATTATAATTGATAGAGCAGCGGGTGAGCATCACTTCATTATATAAAAATCTTACTGATATTTTTCTGTCCTCTTCCATCACCTTCACACATACCACCTTGAAACCTACAGTAGAAGATATCACTATGTACTATGACTCAATTATATTATATTATAAAGTATTAATCCTAGAAAAATTCTCTCTCTATATGAAATATTTTTTCCATGATTCATATAAAATGTTAAAATAAAAACAAAATAATTCAAACATTTTTACTAAATTTGCATTATATTTGATTACTTTGTGGGGACTAAATACTGGTTACACAAAATAAAATGCCTTCATTAATCCCTTTCAGGTTGCAGTTTATTGAGGTTATTCATGTTAAAGCATATTTTTTCAGTTACTTCTGTAAATCCTTTTGTTCACCTCAGTGAATCTTGGGGAAAAGATGTTGTTTGGAGAGTGAAGAACGTCAGTCTACTCAAGAGCCCTGGAAGTTTAAGGAGCTGACAGCATTATCCATGACTTGTTTGCATTACCTGGCATTTGTAATGCATGTAATATTGGTTGTTATTATTAATATGGTCCTCCAAATGCGTCTAATAACTACCACCAACTATTAATTTTACTATTTATTTTAATATTACTAACATAATGTTAATATAACATATACAGTATGGCTTATGCAGTGGTAGTGCTTATGCATTCTCTGGACTGATATCAAATGAAATGTTTATTATATCAAAAGTTAAACTTTAATGCTATTTACTCTTTTAATTTGCTTATTTATGTATTTATTTATTTATTTTTCTATCTGACTATCTTCAAATCACATTTTACCTATATCTATTATTAAGCAAATAATAATAATGCATTGAGTTATGCATTAGTTTCGGGAATGCCACCCGCATTTTAATCAGTAAAACTATGATTGCAACAACTAACTTTTATATACATATCCAATGCTGGGGAAGATGGGGTAATTCTGCAGGGGTTATTCGCAAGTTCTTGTCTTGTAAAAACAAACAACGACTTCCGTTAGTTTTGCATTCATATTTAACACAAAAAATATACAGTATATAGAACCATAAAATTAGCAAACAATCGAAGAAAATTACAGGGTCAATAGAGCTGATTTCAGAGCTCATTTCTTCTGAACATCATTAGTTATTAAGAAGAACCTGTATTAAATGTAAAAGAGGCCAAATGGAATGAGTTTAAAGCACTGAAAAGGGTGGTGCAAAATGCATGGCTAGAATGATAACATTTTGTCAAATTGCTTGGTTATATTGCTCTTTTCATCTCCATTATTTTCTTTATGTCAATACAAGTGCACACAATCATATTCTTCCACAACCTTCAAGTTTATATATATAATCCTTATAGGGTCTATTATGTGGAATCAATGTTTTGATACTGTATCTATTTCTAGTGTCTTTTGTTATGATGACGATCTTTAAAAACTCCATATGCTTATACGTCTTCACATCTTTAAGACTGGCATAAATAATTGTTAAATTGACAGCATCATTTTTATATAGTTTTAATATTTGGTAACATATCCTATACCTTGTAAGTCTTTATATTGTGTATTACATGATGCATAAAGGTTAAATGTGTCAAGGTTGCAGTCAGTGTATAAATTTTACTTCAAGCATATATGGAAGCTTGTCACAGTATAATAAAATAGTCATGCTTATGTTTATGTTAAAATACTAAACAGAGTTTTTTTTTATCTAGCATGAACAAAACTCATTTTATATACACTGAAAATTTAACTGTGATTGCTTTTTGGCCCTACTTTTAATGCTAATGTAAGTCAAATCCTGATCATCGCATTTTCTTTGGTTTCTGAAGTATTTAGATTAAGACTATAATGAAGAACAGAGCTAATTATTCTGATGGGCAGAATGTCCAGTAGAGGCAGCAGGCAAGCCATAGCAGCTGACCATTTTCTTGTTTGGTTGCCCAAAACATCAAACTTGATTATCTCACTGACTAAATTGAACAAAGGTTTTTTTTTTCTTCCCATCAGACACAATACCCAACAATTCTATTTTGGGACAAACATCATATAGGACAATAATACTAAAATGTACCTGAGTTTCTTCTGAGAAACTAATAAATTTATCACATTTACCTTCAATCAAACTTATGTAAACAGGGGTCAGGGGTAGCTGAGTGGTTAAGGCATTGGACTACGGTTCGGAAGATCCCAGGTTCAAACCCCACAACCACCAAGTTGCCACTGTTGGGCCCTTGAGCAAGGCCCTTAACCCTCAACTGCTCAGATGTATAATGAGTTAAAAATGTAAGTCGCTCTAGATAAGAGCATCTGCCAAATGCCTAAATGTAAACATGATAATGAACAAGAAAGACATGAAGTAAGAAAGTCAGACACACATACACACAAAAAGAAAGAATGGTATGCACTGTGATAATGCGTTAAAATATAGCTATTACACTGTAACAAAAGTTATTAACAAGGTAGTTAAATTAGTGAGTTATTATAAAAAATGTTTCCTGTAACTCTTTTTGAAATTATGGTCTGCTTTCAGAGAATGAGGTTAAATAGTAACAAACTGATTTATGTTGAGACTTCTCTGAGTGTTAAATTATTTCAGCGGAGTGTTTCGTATACGGTCCCATTATATTTAATTTTCTTGTCTTATTTTTTAATACGTGGTGGAATTAATAATAATAATAACAATAATAACAATAATAATAATAATAATTATTATTATTATTATTATTATTATTATTATTATTAATATTATATCAACAACAACAGGGCTCTCTGTGGTTTTAATGAACCAAGTTAAAGAAATACATCATAAGATATCATTCAAAAATATATCATTCAGATACCATATGTTAAATATCATTAAGTAGTTTAAACTACTAATGTAGTATGTTTCCCAATTAATATACACACCAAAAATATAAGCTACAGCTGATAGGATATAGCTGTGCCATGATGAAAAATATCTAATATTATCAGATTAGCATATAGTTATGCCTACTGTGTTTCCATCCCCTTGTTATGGGCTGTTTGGATGTTTTTTAAGACTGTAAATTAAGTTTTTTTGTACTCACATAACTGCACAGCAACCGAGTAAAAATCATAAAAATTCTTCTCAAATTTGAAATCGGGATAAATACGCTTTCCTCACTGCAAAAAGGTCCCAGATTCGTTTGCTTCACATTTCACCAAAAGCTATCATACATTAAGATGTATAAAACAGATAAAATTTGGATGCTTCTCGATAAGCTCCTGCCTAGATCACTGTGTTTTTTGCTTCCTATTAGCATCATTTCGTCTATCGAGTTCCATTAATTGCATGTGAATGAAAACTTGGGCTGAAGAATACGGTTTTGGAGAGGCCTGTCAGATACTTAGTGCTCTTGGGAGGACCTTTAACCTTCTTCACAGCGGGGATGTATTGCTTAAGGGGCTGCGACAAGCACCTGCAGACTCTGGCCCAAAATGGGTCACAAATAATCCGTAACCATTGCTTCATATCAAATATTCTCTGACGACAGGTCAGTTAAAAACAAATTTAAACGTTAAAAAAGGGAAATATTTTCAATACCAGAGAGCCTAATCAGATGAATTTGGTCTTAAAGGCTATTAGGAATACTTTCAGTGCATGGAATACTCATCATTTTTATTTTAAATATGTGTTACAAATGTGAAGTAAAAAATTATGTGCGATAAGAAATTCGAATTGTAGGAAGAAAAAAACAAACAAACAAACAATAATGACTCTGACCAGTACAGAACTGTAAGCATACCAGAAAGCCAAATGTAACTGTGCTACACTAAGTCACTATAAAACATGTAAATGCATATAAAAATGAATGTTCATCTATATATAAATCATGTTTAGGCATAATAGATCATGTTGCGCTTCATTTTTGGTATGGTATTTATATGTCACTAACTCATTTATTGAGCTAAAAAGAAAAACATATATAACTAACAGCTGCTTTCAAAACAGATTTAAATTTTATGCGTATTACGTAGAATTTGTGTATTTGGTGATATGCATGTAAGAAATTTACTAAAATAAATATATTTAAAAACAAAAACAACCTTTAAACACTAAAATGTACATTATTTAAAAAAAACTATATTCTGATGTACTGTACGCAATTGTTTTGTGATTATGATGCTTTAACAGAAAAGTTAAACATTTAGCGTAAATGGCGACGTTGTTATACAATATGCATTTATGAGCAAAATACATCGTGAATACATCGTGTTTACAGTTTTTACCAACAGAGCAGCATTTGAACGTGAACGTTAAACGTGAATGTCTCCAAAGCTTTCAGCTACATTGCACCATTTAACCTGATCTGTGAGCAAATTTTGCTCGAGCTATTTACATTAAGGCGCTTAATAAGATAAATGCGTTTTTTCCTCTCCAAGTAGGCAACTTTAGCCTTCCACCCAACGGGACCTGGCGTCCTACGGCTTTCTTGCAATTACAAAGGTAACAGATTTCATATGATGATCTTAATTTATGTAAATTGTCCTCTAAATTAACAGAACAAAGAGCCCGTGTGTTGGCCGTGGATCTTTGGTTCCGCGTCCTCGTTGCGCTTGGCACAAATTGCAGGCTACCCCTTGAACGCGCGCCTTAGTGGTTCAGTACACAAGTTGTGTAATTAAAATCGAAGAAGTAGGTCTTGAAAAGTTATAGTATGTCGTGGGTGTTCTGTTGAAGCGAGAAGGAAGAATTAATCATCAGTTTTAGAGTCAAGGATTACGCACTATTAAGCGACCCGTTATGCGCCTTGGAGAGATCAAGCTTTTTATAAGTTTAATTTTTACGCACGTTCTCTACAATGAAACAGACATCACACCGCAATTGCAACTATTCCTTGCCACCCATTCTGTGCCATCTGTTTGCTCACCGATCTTTACACAATATAGGCAACTATAGTTGAGGCTGCTCTAGCAGAAACCCGTTTCTCTGTATCCGGCCACTTTGTTCCGCTGTGTAAGATGATGGCTGGGGACCTGCATTCTCACTCAGGAACCTCTCAGTGCTTCATCCGCCTGTTAAAGCCACATCAGTCACTCCAGAACACGCGCGATTATGCCCTTTCTCTCTGCCGACTTTTCTTAAATAAGACATTTTTAAAACGTGCATATATTACGTCTTGATCATTCAGACATCAGCTGTCAAAGACAAAGAACCCCTCTGAGAAAAAATAGTGTGCTTGACGAGTAAAACACCAACAACTATTTTGTGATTGACCAATGGCGCTTAACATTTCTGTCGCCTTTGTGAGCCATGGAAGGGTATGGAGTTTGGGTAGATCAAACAATATCTCGATAACATCGTCAAGGTCAAGCCAGACAACTCTCTCAGGAAATATACAGATATCTTTTTATAGCGCCTCTACAGTAAACATGCTGTATATAGTCTTTTGGCTAGCGTTTATTTACTAGCTTTAACTTATGGCCAGATTAATAAAGTCAGCCTTAACGGTTTTACCCAGTCACTTAGTCCTGTCAGATGAGGCATTGAAATAGGTATGTACACATAACTTCAATTTAACTGTATATAACTACTTATAAGCTTTAGGTAAAGAAACAGGCCTATTACGTGGATTATTAATCATATACTGTACTACTGTCATCCAGGACTATCCAGATTTAATTTTCACCCAACACATCTTACAATACCAAAGTCAGGTTCCGCGCACTGTAATCGATTTTACTGTATAAAGTTGCAGTCCTTCGTTAAATACTAATATATGGAGGTTTCTTTTCTGGGATTGTGTTTCAATTGCAACTATCTTTACGCATTCAATGCTAGCACGCTCGCACACACCCCCACACACATACACCCACACATAGGCAAGGTCATACAGAGGAATCCATGAGCCAAGAAGAAACCTGTGCTTGAATAGAAAATAGTTTATTTCCTACAGATTAGTTATCGTTCATTTATTTCCTAACAAATATCCATATAGTCTACCGAAGAACAGGGACAATATGACAAACCAATTCGGTTGAATACCTCCAAAAACGTGGTCCTCTACATTCCAGTCCTTTTTGCATTTCTTTATGGGCGATCTGGTCCTGAATGAAGTAGGAACTTTTTCTTAAGCAAAGTCGAAATCCTGATCGGTCACAAGTGTCGTGTTTCTGGTGAGCTGCAGTGAGGCGCGCGTTTGGCCCGCGGTCGCGCTCTCTGTCTTAATATTGCACAAGGTTGAGTGGCCGGCCTCATTTACCTAATGGCGGAGGCGCACACATGCCAGCCAAGTTTCTGCGAGCGACTACGCAACATCAATGTAGTCTAACAAGACTAGTTGGTGTTTTAAATTACGACCTAACAAAACGTATAGGATATTCGGCAGATTTATTTCTTTATTTTTCCAAAATGTCTTTGAAAGCTGTGACACTATGAATCCTACATGCTTAAAGTTTCACAAAACGAATATATGAGTATGAAGCGCTGATGTTAAATTATTTCAGTGGAACCATATGTTAGGATTAAACTTTAGATTTTTCGTTCTTTCTATTTTCTTTTGCACAGCGTTTGTCAAAAATTTAAGTTTTTACCCAAACATCCGTGTTCGTACGTTCTGCGCGTTGCATTGTTAAGGTCTCTATCTCGAGTCTTAATATTCTAATCAAATTGCGCAGCTATTGTGCATGCACTACTTATCTGTTTAAATCTTTGCTCTATTTTTATTTAAAAAAATTTTATCTAAAATTGTAACTTTAAAAATCTATTATAATTATTTGGTTTAATTATTTGGTTGAGATCATTTTCTGGCTTTCGCAAACAGCGTCTTGATTAAAAGACTGGTTTCGTATGAATAAAATATTCTCAATCAATATTAAACATCCAGCTTGCTTTACTTTTTATATGAATTGTCTTTCGGTTCATCTGCAAAAAAATTTAATTAATATAGATTTAAAAAGAATAGTAGAATTAACATAGATGCATAAAATAGCGCGAAATGTTCTAGACAGTGGCAGCTGTTTTCGACAACAGACAACATAAATAAAACAATACAGTCATTATACTCACCATGCAAAGTAACTGAAAAACAAATACAGTTCCTAAAGCAGCCACATATTGCACTGAAGAACATAACGTCAACTTATGAACCTAGAAAAATCTAAAGTCAACGTTTAGAGTGCTTAGCTAGTATGGAAGTAGTGTTACATATAATTTTAAAGTGTCACTTTTTGTGGTCAGCTTTTTTTTTTTTTTTTACCTTGAGCTAATTTGGAAGAGCCCCTCTCTGGTGGTGCAAAATGATGCTCAAGGCGCATAAATTAGGTCATACAATGGAGAGGCCTTCATTGTGCCTCTTTGCTAGTGCTCGGTGGCGCTTATGTCTCGTCAAAGTGCTCTCAAACTTGGGGGAAAAGTATGGAATTCCCTATTGACGCCGAGCAACAGAGCGTCGGGAAAAATGGTTCTGATTCGCCCGGTGGAATGAAAACAGAGGCTCAGAAAAGGGAACACTCGTTTAAATGATGTTACCGCTACGGTATGACCAAAAAATGGGAATTGTGGAAAGGGGAGACATTGTAACCAACGCAGGAGGCTTAACTTAATATGAAACTAAAAGCATTTTTTTCCCTTCAATTATCTAGCCGAGATGTCAATGACTATTGTTTGCTGGTGCGGGCCATCGCTCCGCCCCTCGTGTTTGTCGTAAACCTGGCGCCTGGCTACAATAAACCCAAGATGAGAGTGGCCAGGGCTCGCCTCCTCCTCGAAGGCGATCAATCGGATCTCAGGCAACTACTGCGAGCGCTCTCTTACGTCGACGCGCGCGAGAACGACGCGGCCGAGCGGCTCCACCACGCGCATCCCCGCCTCGCTTTTCTGAACCATGTCGCTGAGCCCAAAACACACGACACCTTTCTCAGTGACAGACATCCTCAGCCCCATAGAAGAGACCTACAAGAAGTTTAGTGGCATGGAGGGCTCCGGGAACCTGGCGTCTCCGCTGGGAGCCTACCGTCAGCCTCAGGTGTCCCAGACGGGCATGCAGCAACATTCAATGGGCCACAACGCCACGGTGGCCAGTACCTACCACATGCCCCATTCCGTCTCCCAGTTCTCCCATAGCGCTATGAGCGGCTACTGCAACGGAAGCATTGCCAACATGGGCGATCTGCCCTCTTACCAAGAAACTATGAGAAGCAGTGCGGCGGCAACGGGGTGGTACGGCGCCAACCCCGATCCAAGATATTCAACAAGTAAGTAGCACTGTTTTAAAGTTCTTTCCTTAAGGAAACAGTTATTAAACTAAACGTAAATATTGCATTTATAAACAACGCACATGTTGAACAATGCAGCGCATTTGGACTAGTAATGAGTTTTATGCAATTGCGTAATTTATTTTTATGTTGTGATATATAGCCCCATTGACAGTTATTCAAGATATTACATGGTATTTTATTAATTGCATGTATTGCAGTTGTTTGGGTACTTATTAAATATAAATGTCCACTTCTTCATTTTGTTTATATTGAATTTGTAACAACGATATGCAGCGATTTCTAAAATGACATTTAGCCTGCTTCCATTAGTGACTGAACAGCCGTACATGTTTATGTATATTTTTTAAGTTTCTAGATTCATGGGACCTTCCACAGGTATGAACATGGGCGGAATGGGAACCTTAAGCGGCATGGCCGACGCTACCAAAGCCATGACCCCGCTGCACGCAGCACCCAGGCGAAAGCGACGTGTCCTCTTCTCCCAAGCCCAGGTTTTCGAGCTCGAGCGAAGGTTTAAGCAGCAGAAGTACCTATCAGCCCCCGAACGGGAGCACCTGGCCAGTATGATCCACCTGACTCCCACTCAAGTGAAGATCTGGTTTCAAAACCACCGGTACAAGATGAAGCGACAGGCCAAGGACAAGGCAGCGCAGCAAATGCAGCAGGAGAGCAACCTGTGCCAGCAGCAGCAATCGCCCAGGCGGGTGGCTGTGCCCGTGCTGGTCAAGGATGGCAAGCCGTGCCAGAACGGCTCCAACACTCCGACACCCAGTCAACAGCAAATACAGCAGCAACATCAGCAACAAAACAGCTCTGGAGTCGTGCTTCCAGCCACGAGTAACTCTATAAATCAACACCAGAGCCAGCAGGTGGGAGTCCTGGTACAGGCCCAAGACCTGGAGGAAATGTCACCCAGTCCTCCATCTCTCCACTCCTCACTAAACAACATGGGACAGATAGACACGTCTGTAGATTACACTAGCAACATGGTCACATCAAACCTGCTTTATGGCAGGACGTGGTAGGACAGATTCATCATTTTAAACTTTTTTTTAAAAATACAAACTTTAACTTTGAAATGAAAAGGAGGCCATAATTAGACAACGGTGTGAGAATAAGGAGTGTGTACGGATAAAACAAAGCGCTGGGTCAAGCCACATTTTCTTTTACCCAGGGCATGATTTTTTTCTACTTTAAACACTTCTACCAATGAAGGACAAGATGTCAATTCTAGCCCTATTCTGTGTGTTTGGACTCCCCTTTATTATGGTAGTAGAAGGGTACCCGTTGTTGAACAAGGTCGCCGCTCTCAACAGTGGTATACATGCAGAACACGGGATGCTAGGGCGTCAGGTACGAACTTAAGATCCACAGAAGTTCCGCGACTGACCTGATCTTACAACAAACCTCACGCGATGAACAAGTGAATTTATTCTGATATGACTATTGTAAGCTAATGTATCTTTTTAGATTAATAAAAAAAAAGTAGGGACTGTATATTTGGCTAACGATTAATTTTCTGTTTTACATGTAATATAAATGACATTTTTGGTTGTTTCTTTTCTTTTCTTTTTGTAAGTTAAGACAAACACATATACTATGGCTGCTGTATATGTTTCAAACCAATTGAACGTTGACAATAAATCGATTGAAGTAAAAGTCATTTTCCGGGAATTAATTTGGAGTGAGTTTTCATTAGGCTCGTGTTAAAACTAAGCATCGGGAAAATAGGAATGTAAAATCGAAGGATGTAAAATTAACTGTGTCAAATAATTACAATTATATTTTATGGTAGAAGCTAGACTGCAAAATACCTTCTAAGCATTTACATTTTAAACAGGATAAGTCGTGTAATTCGAAATATCGTTTTTACAAACCAGTTCCAAATTAAACCGTTCCTAAAATTCTTAATTTATAAAAAAAAATTTGTGAAAAATAAAAAAAATTATAAGTTTTTTAAGTTATTCATACACTTATGCGTCATACAGTTTTTTTTAAAGAGTGCATTTTTTATAAGTTAAAGTCAAGACTGTTGAATTATCTTCAAATATGTCATATATATATATATATAATATATATATATATATATATATATATATATATATATATATATATATATATATATACACACACACACACACACACACACACACAGGGAGAGAGAGAGAGAGAGAGACGTTCGTGTGTGTGTGTGTGTGTGTGTTTATAGAAACAAATGAATTCTCAGGAACCACAATCGGGACTCATTTCACTTTTTTGGATAGCATAAACACACAATATGGTAGGCTCGTTATATTTTTGTTAATAACAAAAATATTCTACAGCAATTTTTTCCTTTTACCTACGAAAAAGTCCGCTGTTGTTTTGTGTTGTTTTTAACTGTGAAGTTATAGAGCTTTATGAACAGGATTGAGAAAAATACTTTGCTTAGTCTATTTTTTGTTTTATTTCACCATTTCAGCTACTTCATCTCCCCTATTTTCATTATCTGTTCTCGCTAATGAAAAAATTATTTTGCCATATGGAGCGAAGCAAGAGCTAATTTACCGCTACTGATGAATTAATACAGAAGGCTGTTTGCAAGCCGGCAATGATATAACGGTTTTTTATGAATAGCAAACTGTCTTTAATTTAGACTTTCGAACTTGCATGGGCACTACTATAACTGTTGAACAGATATTGTGAACGAATAGCTGAAATAAGTCGAAGGACCCACACTATATATATAAACTACAGGTATTATTTATAATAATAGTTCCTGTCCAGCTGGATTTTTATAAACACTGTAGGAGTTAATTTCAGCAGTTCAAGTGTTTATTCAACTCAGATCACCTTTACTGTATTGTAATATTTTAAACCATTTACTGCTACTCTATCGGGACTCATAAATGTTTTCTTACTTATTATAAATTATCATGGAAATAATTATAAATAATATTGATAGAGAAGTCAAATAACATTTCTGTTAATTATTATTATTATTATTATTATTATTATTACTACTACTACTACTACTAGGTTTTGTTTGTTTTTAATAATTTTGGCAAATTATGGACAGCTCTAGTAGGTCACCTTCCAGGTTTTTTTTCTTCTGAAGTCTCTCACCAGAATGATAAAAAGATCCAACAAATAATGAACAGAAATCTAATGACTTTTAAGGTGTATTATGAAGAGGAAGCTTTACTGAAGCTCAGTTGTTGTTGAGAATGCTTTTGTAGAATGATTATCACCCATTAGGAAATTGTTATAGGACATACATCTTTATCTGGATAAAAAACTATTGCTGTCACAAGGTTATGTAGTCATTATCAGTAACAGGTTAGCAAAGGTTATATGGGCAGTGTTAGATGGCTACTTTGTGATAATGGTTCTGTTGTCCAGCATATCTGAAAAGCATGCTTTAACCTGTTGCCACCTGATTATGATATTGCTTTAAGTGGGCTTTGGAAGATTGAATGCATGTGCAAATTACATCCAAATAATATAGTGCTGAGGACAGTGGCTGGATTTAAATGACAGATTATGATTATTGGCCTCATTATTTTGAATCTTTAGTGGTATACTATAAGGACTCTCAAAAATCTCTAAATAGTGACAAACATTTCAACATCAACATATAACACCACTGTTGTGATATTTGTACCAAACCACTGATTTCTGTGGCCCATTTTCATAGCATTGTCATTTTTGTTCTATAAATCACACTATTGTGATTGCTACTGGGAAAATATGGCAAGGATAATAACATTATTATAAGAAATAAAGTTTTATTTCTGTTGTAATTATTTCTGCATTTGCAACTATGTAATACAGTCTTTAAACTGCTACTTATATTCTATATAAATACATACAAATAAATCCTATACGTGATAAACATTAATTCTATTTAATTAAGTTCAGTATGACAATATATTGTGCATTCTGAGTTCGCAGTAACAGCTGAAGACTGCATTCTCTGGTCCTGGTTCTAACGGTCATGTTTATAACCTGCAGAATTGGTTAGACACCTTAGAGAAGGAGTGTAAAAAATACATACACAGTTTTACTATCACACAGTACAGATGCATACTTAATAATTGCTAGTTTTTAAACTATTTATTCAACACTTGCACAATACAAATAATATAAAGGTTCAAAGAGAGTATTTCTACTCTCTATTTCTACTCTGGCCTAGATTTTTTGGAGCACCATTCTTTATTGCTAATTGCAGCACCCAAACGAATTCTTAACAGCAAGTAATTTGAATCCAGCCTGGAGGCCTTGTCTGTATTTTTTCCTGCCATTATTCTACTTAATATGTCAGAAGGTCTGATCGCAGAGAAACCTTTTCAAGTTCTATTGATGTGTCTTTCAATTGACCATGGTGACCTAGCAACCTGGCCAGCACTAATTGGAGTAGACTGCCTGATGTCAGCATTACAGTTTTTGTGGGAACAAATTCAGAGTTCATAAAATAATTTTCAAAATTATAGAAACAATAACTACAGATTCTTTATAGGCACAACAACAAAATGATTTAAAGAATACAAGAGGATCTGTATCCATCTATTAAATATAGTTTGTGGATAATTAATGCTGTAGATTTCTTTGGAGCATGAACTATAATATATCTCATATGAACTATAATATATTCTGAAGAATGTAAAAAGATGAGTGGCAGAAATGGGCATTAATTTTACATTATCAAAATTATTTATTATGTTTTAAAACGGTAATGTCCTTTTTCCGCTAGCAGTGAATTAATCCAACTAAAGTACTGACTAATTTCTTAGCAGGTGTTTTATATAATTAAATACATCTGAGCCATTTTATTGACATGTCCGCAATTACTTTGTTTTATAAAATCACTGACTGGAATCCTTTGTCATAATTAGTATTTTTTCTAAGCAAGAATGAGCGAGCATAAAGCTCCCCACCCCCACCAACTCATTGAGGCAGGCTGAAGGCTGTACATCCCCAAACATAAGAGCCACTTCTGTTACCACCAATTGAGAATGTCTGAAGATATTTATAGCTAAATGATATTAAAATTCTCAACTTCTTAGATCAGAATGGGCAACATTTTAACGAAAAAATGCTTTTATCATTAAAAAATATCTATTAATATTGTTAAAATGTTTAATTGTTTTGGAAGTTGCTTTAAAGTGAAATTTCTTTAAATTTTTAACCAAAAGAGATCCTGTTGTCATCTTATTACTTCAGATCCTTTGACAATGGTAATTATACTACAATGTCATCAGCAAGCTATAAAACATTAGGCAGTTTAGTGCTAAACCACGAACCTTGTATAATATTGTTCGTCCTTTGGCTTTGTTTCTGCAAATTGTGTGTAAAGCCATTTTTTTCTGGTGGTTATGAGAAGCCATCAGATGATATTGTGTGCCATGTAAAACACAAACTTTCCTAATTCTAGTATTTTAAAAGAGGCAAAATAGACAGTAAATAATCATCCTCCAGCAGAATGAAAAACATTTGAAAAATGTCAGAGGACTCAAAAAACAATCTTCACTCTAATAGTTTTCCATGAATAGATAAATGAAGACATGTCATTGCAGAACACTATAGTTATCCACATACTGTACATTCAAGCAAACACATTTCTGGAGCTCTACCTATATAATTCTGCAATAGTGTAAAGGCAGTTCAAACCTCCTTAGTTTGCACTCTTTCACATCAACAATGTGTGAATGTGTGTTTGTGTGTGAGTGTGAGAGAGAGAGAGAGAGAGAGAGAGAGAGAGAGAGACATCCCTTATTACCAAACCATGTCACATTCTTCCCAGTGCTTGCCTGCACTGCACTGACCAGGCTGTAATCCCCCCTCCAAGTTCCCCATGCATCTTATTCAGACATCCCATAAGTAGTTAAAGAAACTGTTTTCAGTCGCCACTAATAACTACTGACCTAGAGTGACACAGGCACACAATGGCTTTGCAGGGTCTGAGTTGCTGAACCAAAGAAGCTGATTAGTACTTGAAGAGGTCTGAATCAAGAATCAATGGCTGGTCTGTCCCTACCTGCTGAGTTTTGGCTAGCTGTAATTATAGCTGTACACCATTACTTATGCCTCATTGAGTTTAGCAAACATCATTTAAGAGAATTTTGTTTATGTTTAAACAAATAATAAAGTCTATATTAGGGGCCATATTGAAGCTTCTCCAAAGATACACAGTGGATGTATAGCTTAGTGACAAACTTGAATGTTTTGTGAAGTGTTATGCTGAAATTAAAAGTTTTTTTCATTGGTCTGTTTATTACTATACCACAACAGTTTGTTTGCTGCCATCATGTTTGTGCAGCATCCTTTTCCCGTTCTTTCTTTTCCTGCTTATGTGGTAATGAAGGAAACATCATGCATTAATGAATAAACAATTGAAGTACAACAAACCCACCATGGATTTAGTTAAATTATTCTTTGAATAAAATATCAGAAACATTTCAGGGAATGAAAATGATCAATAGTGGGCAGACCATTTTCACAAAGCATATTTAAAAATGCAAACAAAATGAATCTAAATTGATTCTAAGTAAAAAAATACTTTAACAATTGAAGCTTGTTTTTGAATAATTGTTTTTGAAGAATTCCTTGTCATTTAAAAAAATAAAAAGTATAGCCCAAAGTATGCACTGTAATTTCCAAATGTAGGACTAAACTGAACAAAGTGATGCCCAAAATCATCACTACCTGCTCACTTTTCTAAAGGAAAATATAACATTAGGTAGTGGTTACAGCTGGATTTTTAAAGATGGTGAGAAAATTAATTTATAAATTGAATAAACACTTTCTGGTTTAATGCAGTGTTTGGTTATATTCATAATAATAATAATAGGCTTTATTTAAGCAGAGTTAAAGAATGGCAATAAACATTCAATTATTTTCTACTTGGTTTTCAACTGAAAAGTAAACCATTTTATTTGCTATTTACCTTTGATATCTATGCACAGGGTTTGCATTAAGTTTTCATAAAACGACCAGGAACATTTGTCCACCTTGACAAAATGCTCCAGATAACAATAGCATTCTCAAGAGACACAAGTGTCTAAGTTGTATTCACTCCCCAAAATTGAAATCGGCCTTGAATGGGCTGCATTGTAAAGTGCTCAAGTATTTCAGGTCTCTGCTATGCCTTCACAATGCTACACTTTCTAACTAGTCCACAGCTTCATCCCAATCCCATGTTGCCAAGGCAATGGCCAGCTGCAAGGCTGGGCCTTGTTTGTTTATAGGAGCCAGGCTGGATGGTGGTTCGAATGGATCTGGCCAATAGCACGGATTGTTTGTGTGTGACCACTTCAGACATGTGAGAGGAGTGAATGAAGTTGCATATGTTCAGGTTCTGCTTCATTATGTGCACCCATTATATGTCCACACTTAGGTGCTTACTTCAACATGCTCACAGATGCATGCTTTCACATGCACAAACACACATACATATATGCACACATGAATAATTATAAATCATTTTATTAACAATGCCATGAATGCCATGTGTATTTAAACACAAATAATTCCAACCTATTGATATACAGAAGCCTTTAGAAAAATAAGAAACAACTGCATTGACATTAATACCACATAATGAAGGATATGGAGAGGATAGCAAATATAATGATCAGTTTTCCCCACTAATTATATCACTTTGGTTTGTGAACATATGTTAAATTGTTTATGTCTAGGCTATTATACATAAGTTGTTAACACCACAGTAATGTCCTTACATTTACCCAAGGGCTCAGTTCACTAATATGTATAATTAGCCTAATTAAGTCTGAAGAAATTAAGTGACAAACAGTTGCTTCATTACTGTAAGTGCAGATGAACCTAAGCATTGCATTTGTGTTTGTCATTGTACTATTCCTGTATATAAACTGGACAGAGCAAACCTAATACACAAACTACACAAATTGAAAGAGCATAGAAAGACCACCCACTTTCTTTCCAATTATCATCTTGTGGCAACCTGTCTCCTCTTCAACATTCATCAATAGACATGGCACTCCAAGCAAGGCATTTACAATTAGATGCCTGTTGTTCATCTTAATAAATTTCTAGACTGTTGCTTAGAATCAATAGCCTGCAGTCCATGTCCCCCTGAAGACAAACAGGATTACACCCAAAATCCCACGTTCCTGCTCCTGTTCCCGCTCCTGTGTTACCAGGGGGTGAGACACTCAGAGCTAGTATGTGTGCAATAGACATGAAGTGTGATCTATCGTACATCCTGTTCTTACTATTTATCTATTTTTGTTTGTAGAATCGTCTGTCTATCTGTGTGTCAAGACACACAATCTGTGCATTTATCATGTACTGTATACATAGTTTTAAGTGTCTGACTTTCCGTGTTTGCCTGAATCTCAAGTCTGTGCACTTGATCCCTCATATCATATTTTGTGCCTGTTCCCCAAAGCATTACACATAGCCGGATTAAAATATTGCATGTACATTATGCAAATGTAACCAATTAGGCCAGGAAGCACATGGGACAAAGGTGTGTTACAGCTGGCTGGCCTCTTGGTCACAGCAGACGCTGGAGTGTTTGTTTGGCCTGATTTAAGCAGCTGGTCACAGAGGTTACTTCTGGCAAGAGGGAGAAAAGACATTCATTCTGCCCCACGGGGGGTACTGATACACTGAAAGAGAAAGTTAACTTACTGTAGTTTTAGTTCCCCATACATGACATGCTTCCTGGAACCGTTTGTAGTGTCAGTGGAAAATACAGAGAAACAGGGACAAGAAACAGTACACTGCAACCAGTTCCTCATGTTTTCCCAAAAGTCCTCAGTCCAGCCACACTTCATGATTAATTAGCATCCTTTAAGCAGCAGCATAATCACAACAGCACATTAAAGCTGCCCTAATCAGTCAGGCCTAATCCTGGATCTGCTCTCTTGCTCACTCGCCCTTACTTCCACAAGCCGCACAGTCCCTAACAGTATTGATTAGAATCAATCAGCAGCAGCTGTTGGGAATTCTATAACAAACATCAATATGTTACATAATCAAATGGTGTTCAGAGTATCATTATTAGTTACCATTTTGGTTGTTCTTGAGGAGATACTTTATGTGATTTTACTTGAAAATTAGCATAACTGTTATGTTTGAGGAAAGCATTACCTGAATTAATTTTAAGCGGATCCCAGTCTTTTTTAACAAACATTTGTTATTATTTCAAGTTTAGGTCCTGTTAGCAATTAATTTTCTTTCCTTTTCTGACATTTCTTATGTAATGGCTATTCTGCTTTGTGTATTAAATCTACTTTTAAGAAATGTATTAAAACTTTAATTTACAGAACTATGTATATACCTAATGTATATTGCATGTACTGTATGTATGTTAAACAAATGCCGCAGTTGGCTGTGTCATACCCTACGTAACTAGTAAATAGAGCATTAAAAAGACCATTACTATTAATATTTAGTTTTTCTTATAATCACATGAAGATTTTTTAAATGCATCCTTACTGGAGCCTCCTCCTCCTCCTTCTATGTTTTTTTTCTAGCTAATCGGAGCTGCAGAATACACATAAGGTAATTACTGTACTTTTCAAGACTATAAGGCCATAAATTAAAATCTCCAGCAACTTCTCAAGTGACAACTCATCTAATCACAAGGACAATCACAGAGAGACTATGCTGTTTACTGATTGCACTAATCAAAAATTGCTTCTTCAAACAGCTCTAATTGTTAAGTTTATCCACAGAATCACATGGCAGATATATGGAGGACACTGTAGTGATTCGCCTAACCCAAAAATCCCATTTGCATTGAGTGCCACCAGAATGCTCTTGACTCCCACAAGTTATCAGCAAACCAGACAATTATTCATCAGACACAAATTGGCACATCAAAGTCAAATCAGGGAATTATGGAGAGAAACACCCAGTGTCGGCGCTGAGAGATGTAAGGTAGCCTTTGATTGACCGCATTGCCCTTCCAGAGCCATCGCCCACATTAACATGTTTAATTCCCTGCTGAGCCTGATCTGACCTCTGGACAAGTGCTAAACTCATATAATGGCCATTTAGGTAGATAAATGGCATTTGTTTTTTCCCCACTGGTTTCATGAAATGAAACATAATGGAGCACTGAGAATTTGGACAGCTCAACAAATTCATAACCCATGAAAAAATATATATATTTTAATTCTCACTTGAATTAAATGGGGAATCATGTAGAGACAATCGTTTAAAAGCAGTAACATTTAATAGACACAAAAACATGCTTTACCTATGTAGATTCCATACTACTCTATTTAACAGGTTATGTAGTGCATGATTTTCACAAGAAGACAAAATGTGAGTTCAGGCTGGTCAGACTGCCGCACTTGGAACATTGGAGGACTTGGAGTATTGTGTCAATTATCCACAAATTAGGAATGGGGAAGATTTAGTTCACAATTTTCATTAAAAAGAAATTGTGGCTTTACCTTTAGACAACTTGGGAGACCAGGGCAGAATTTCATTGATTACACACATCCCCCCACCCCCTTCTCTCTTAGAGGTTGTTTCCTCAGTTAAGGCATCTGAGGTAATACGAGAGTCTCCGTTAACACTGATTAAGCTCATCAAGGGTGGAAGGGAAAATGTATTTTGCTAAGTTTAAAACAAAGTGTAAGGGCAGTGGGTTAGAATTTCACAGAAAAAAAGATAAAAGAAAGGATAGAGAAAATGTTCCATTTTTTACCCCCAACACACACATGCACACACAACACTGAAAGGGATAAATCCTATAATATGTAGAGATTTGAACAGCAGGTTGTCAGAGCAGCAACTAAATGAATGTGGTTTGGCCTTCCTTTGCTTCAACACTACTTGATGGTCTTTTGAATCAGCTGAATAGCACATATTGCTGCACTTGTAAATGCTACATTAATAAAAGGTGGAGATTCTTGCATGAACAGACAGACATTCACACTCGAGGACCAAGCTATTCCTAATTTTTTTTCTCACTGCCAAGTAAAACAAACCATACAAGTCCCTATTCAGCACCGGTCATAAAGGAAACGCTTCAAAACACTGCACTCTAGGACACCCAGCATAATATATACATGCATCACAGATCAGAATGAGTGGCCTTGGAGCAGTTTTATGTAGATGGCGTTTAAGATAAAGATGAAGGAATTTGTCTCAAATTAAAATGATTTTTGGTCTCTTTCCTCTCTCTTTCCACTTTTTCCTTGCAGTCACATGCAGCGCTGATGGAATTAACTGAATTTTAAATTCAGCCAGGCAAACAATAATACAATGTGGTGAGATAAAAATCATATGAATTTCCTAAATTAGAATTTTAAGAAAGATTTGACTAATTTTAACAACACTCAAAGCTAACAGAATATGCAAATGCAACTAGATTTGTATATCCATAATTACTGCATGTTCATCATTGCATAACAGTGGTTTAAGAGTAAACAACAGAATTACATTTATGGCATTATCTAGAGCAACTTACATTTATCTTTTATACATACAGTATGAGCAGGTGAGGGTTAAGGGCCTTCCTCAAGTGTCCAACAGGGGCAGCTTGCTTTTGTACCTGGAACTTTCTGATTAATAGTCCAATGTCTTAATCACTAAGTTATTAAAACAAATCCATAGGCTTGGGTTTTGTTTTGATTTTTGAAAAATTAGTTATCTCAGGTGGTCCGATATCAAATAAGTCTTTTTAACCAGGTAAACATTGATCAATAACTACTGCAATATTTTATAGGAAAAGTAAAATCACTAGGCTTTAGGCTTTCTAGCCCACAATTAATTGTTTTACTTTATGAATGAAACATCAGACTTTGGTTCATGTCATTTCAGCTAGCACAGATTATGTGACTAATTAAAAAAAATTATGACCAATATCTGTTACTTTTATACAGAGTCAGATTCATGTTTCTGTTTGGACTTACTGTTTTGGAGAAAACATGTACATAAATGTAAGCAAATGGCTTATTGACCTTGTTCTCTGGGTGGAAGTAGATTAACATATCAAAGGTGTCTCATTCATATGCATGCATACGTAAGTGTAAAGATGTGATTGGCTTGCTTCACATGTCTTGGAGGAAGCATACCCCATGGTTGGCAGCTGCTGTATAAGGCTGTATCAGGCAAGACCTTATTTATGTTTATTATAAGTCTATTTCCATAAACAGGTTATAAATTAAACTTTATATTAATAATTTGTAACTTTTATAGCACAAATTCTGTGACTTTTCAACATCATACAAAATTCTCACTTTTCAGTGTCACTAGTGTACAACAATGTCTTTGTTTACATACTTACATACTATTCTTCTTTTAACTAAGGAGCTTAACAAGACAAATGAAGGCTTTATTTTTAGCCCAAATTAGGAGGAAAACCGATATTGTATATACATTCTGTATGTGATAAGGAGCTTTTTTTAAAATGAGAATGATAGTAACTTGTAAGAGATTATGACCAATCAAATAATCAATAAATAAAGTCTGACAGCTTTTTCTAACTTCTTCTCTTTTTCTACACTTTTTTTCTTGTCCTCAATACACAGTGGGACATGTAGATATAATTTCCTTAAGAGAGGCAATAAGACTCCTCTGGAGAAAATTGATGGCTTTTCCATCGTATGTGGCGTATGAGAAATTGACAAAACAGTAATTATCCAAACAGTTTATGTACCATACATTCAGACAGCTATAAAACTTGAGAGCACTTGTTCCTCTTTTTGAATGTACAATACAGCAAACCAGCATGGCAGGCTCTGGAGTGGTCACATGCTCTTCACACACCTTTATGAGTGAGTTTTCCCCTTTTGATGAACAAAGTCTCTAAGTCAACAGGGAGCAGGGTCAATGACTACATTGCTTTATAATGCAACACTAGAGGTGGGATAGGAGAGTAGCTCTTAAAGAACAACAACAAAACCTCCATAACCTGAGTGATATGGCTTAGTAGCTATGGTTGTCATGATGTCTGGCTAGATATATGCTCTAACATTTACAGCAGTAAAGCAAAGGTTTACAATTATTAACAATATACAATATTAACACATGGCACATCAAGACATATAAAAAATATAAGAAAGAGGGCTAATGACCTGTGAAATAATTGCTATCAAATAATAATGGATACCTGCTTTTTACGATTTTGATAATTTAATGCAATTTTGTTTCCTGAAAAATAAGTAACTAATTAAAAAAAATTTGAGAGGCAAATCATAAACAAATGTGGTAACTTATTTATAATAAAAAATGTTTTAGGACGTTTTTTTTTCCCAATAAATGAAAGGGAACATGTTTTCTGAGAATTTAATATTAGATAAAGGACATTTATGAAATGCATTTATTCTAACTCTAAACGAATATACTAATATATCACCAATTAGCAATAAAATGATAAGTATTATTTGCTATTTAAATTTGCACAATATATCTGACATTTGTAATGAGACTTTTTTGTCCTGTCAGAGGTAATAAATGTTTGCAAATATTTCAGTTGAATAAGGGTATGCAAGGGGTTTTCTTCTTGTGTTTGGCTCTACCCTCTATCTCAAAACTGCTGTTTTTGACAAATGAATGCTTTTTGCCAACATTCAAAGAAAACCTTTTTCCCACATACATCATAAATAAATTCACAGTAGAATCACAACTATGTTCAATAGTGAAATTAAGATAATTTCAACACAAACACAGTGAAAAGAACTCACTGGATTGGGTCTAAACAGCTGTCAGGCTAATCAGCAAAAAGACTTTTGTTTGCTAGAGAGGATTAAAATTGGTCCTTAGAGCAATGGAAAGGTCATATGCCTGATGAGTCTAGATTTACCACACTCCATAGTGATGGATGGTGGGAAAAGAGAAGAACATGCTCATGCATCATGCCCACTGTACAAGCGTCTAGTGTTTTGGTCTGAGATGACTTCAGTTTATCAAGTCTAGGCTAGGTGTATTGCAACATTATGTTGCAATAAAAGGATATCAGCTGACAACCTAAACCTAAATGCACTGAATGGCAAGAATATACTAGCAATATTTGTTTTCTTTCCTGATGCATATTTAAATTTTTAAAGAGTGGTTCTGTGAGCATGAGGAATCATTTTCACATGAATCAAGCACCATATTGGAACTATAACCATAGGTAAAGACGATCAAACAAATTGTGTGTGAATTTTTCTTTTGAAAAGGCAGTGTTTTATTTTTTCAGCTGTTCATCACATAATCAATCAATCAATAAATTCTAAAGACATATATACACCTCCATCCATCTTTTTATATTTATATATTATTATAAATATATAAATTATATATTATTATAAGTTATATAAAGGTATAGTTCTGCATTTTGCATTTTTGTAAGGTGTTTTTAAGTGCATTGCACGCTGCCCATATAGAAAAATGAATAATAATAATAATAATCATCATCATCATCATCATCATTGTTATTATTATATCACCTACTGCAGAATCCTCAGCAATAATTAACATTAATCCTTTGCTCTATTTAACAATGTATTCTTCTCCTAAAATGTGGTAAGTATAAACAATTCTCTGTTATTTTTAGGAATAAAGCATACAGAGTTATTCATTTCATATACAAACATTTGAGTTTGAATTCTAGTATTGTCAATGTAACACTGTTGGACCCTGTAAGCCTTACAGTGTAAGGTATGTGTGTAAGGCCCTCTTCTGTTTTTAAGTAGCTTCATTTTTAAGTAGCTTTGGATAAAATGCCTGTCAAAATTAATACATGTAAATGAATGCATGTACAGTATTCATTATTTGATCTTGCATTGATGCTGGGTTGCAAATGAACCTTATTTGTTCAATTTGCTTATTTGTTTTGTGTTGTTAAATTCCCATGATTGAACCAACAAAAAAAACTTGACTAAAGTACATCATTTTAAAATCACCAAAATATCATCTGTCACTTTGAATATCATTCTTGTTTACATACTAGTTTTGATTTGACTTGGAATGTCTTTCCTTGCCTCATAAGTATCTAAACAGGACTGCTGTTGGGGAGCAGGTGTCTGAGGCTTGCATTAGCATTTCCCATTCATGCTAATGGCTGAACCCTGTTCCCCCATGAGGAGCTCTGTGCCTGCTCTCCTCTTCAGAGCATAGTGCATGCTAATAAGAACACACTCTACAATTCCCACACTGTGTGTCTTGACTAATCTTGTTTTATCACCTTTGTTAACATCTCCATGAACAACACATTTAATCCAGGCAGAGATTACCGTAATGTGACTTCTGCTGGCTCAGATGGAGCCTACAGCCAACAGTCTATAAACATTTGTATTCCCTGAGGTAAGACAGACAAAGTGGGATGAAGTGAAATGTTATAGCAGTAACAGCAGGTTATGAACTGGGTTTGACTATGTGAACATGAAGATTAGGAAGACAGATACTAGACATACAGGCACTGGGAGGAATGAGGAGATCGACAGACATAGGCAGTGGCAGGAAAGAGTTTGTGCTTCACCTTCTGGGTGAGAAATCTGACCTCTTCAGATCATTTTAAAGCTGTTTAAGCAGCGAGTCAGTGTCAGTATCTGTGGTGGATAGAGAGAAACAAGACAGATGATTTTGCCTCTATCTGCAGGATGAGATGATGAATAATTCTGTCCATCCCCCGAGATTGCCTTCAATCATAGAGCATAAGGTGCCAGTGCTGTAGCCCTGCGTGCAGTGAGTGGTGAATTAGTTTCTGACAGACTGTTGAACAGGCTCTAATAAGGGAAGGCCCTGGCTTAATTACTTGATGACAAGTCAGAACTCATCATCTGGGGCTGGGTTTCATGACAGAAGAGCAGTTAGGGTCAAATGAAAAACAATGCTAGCAAAAGAAGAATTTGAAAAGTTACAGAAATTCTTCAATTGCATTACTTTCTTATATACAATCATTCAACTTGTTAAAACCACATCTATATGCTGAAATTACACCACATTGGCACGATTAGCTACAGGTGAAGATATAATTCGAAATGGCACAGGCATTTTGGTCATTTTCATATTTTCTCAGTGCATTGCATACTTAGCATTATACAGTAAGTGGAAGAGTACAACTAGCCATTTTTTCTAGAAAACAAGCAATTTGAACATCTAATGTATGTGAATTATATACAGGTGCATGAATAATGCAGACTATAAAATATATGGAATTTAAAAGCTACACATTTCACATACATCTAAATGGAAAGTGTGCACTAGTATACATTAAAACATAACATGTATGCTCTAGTTTCACATAGATATGGTCAAGTTCATCATTAGAAAAACACACTGTTATAGTTTAGTACATTTGGCACTCAGTTAGTAAACAAAAGTTTTTGTACACTATTGCATTTTGTATTTGCAGCATTCTATAATTACATGGTTTCCATGCATATCCAGATAAGGATATAGTACATTTAAGCTACTGTTTATTACACAAGAAGAATAGCGTATATAGTAAATGATATAGAAACTTTACTAAAGGTAATTCACATCTAAATCTGCCTCTCATTTTCCCTTGATATTCGTGGGGTTAAAGAATCACCCTATTGTTCCATTTAGCTTATCACAGAAATTGATTTGCTGCCCAAGGAATGTTTTTCCCTTCCTATGTTCATGCTGCTCAGTGGCATTCTGCTCACATAATCAAGGATGAACGCTGTCTGTCTACCCAATCTAGCCCACAGTCCCAGTGGGAGAGGAGACTTGTAGCAGGAAAACCTGCATGAATACTAATTCAGCCTCTTGGCCTTAACAGCTTTAGCAAACCCATCTCATAGGAATTTGCTGAGCATGATGCCTCCCCATATTAATTACTCCATGGGCATGAGAGGGAAAAACATGGAGAGATCACAGGAAAACCTATAAGGAGGGACTTGCTGCTCCAACTTAAATGTGGTTAATTATAATTTGATTTTGTGCATTAGACACTGGTGCCCAGAGGTGTCGAGAGAAGCTGCCTTACATGCTCTATGCAATGTGAAGTGAAGAATCATGAAGTTTGTTTGGACCCACAGTTTATCTTACTGCAAATTAGAACAGGTTCAACAGTGAAAGCTCTTATTCTGACATATTTTTCGGGTAATATTGTATAATGACAATCTCACAAATATTATATTACTGACAATCTTCAGTTGTCCATTTTTGGTCAACCTGTGTCCATTGCAACCCGTGCCAGAGTCCTATCTTTGGCTGATAGGAATGGAACCAAATGCCATTTGATTCAAGATTTGGTGTCTTGTGCATTCTGAGATGATTTTATGTTCACCATGGTTATACAGAGTGGTAACCATATAGACTTCCTGTTGACCTGTGTCATTATCTTCTTAAGTCCCCATTAACAAGACTTTTCTGCCTCAAGAACTGCGTCTCATTATATATTTTTTGTCTCTTTTTAAACAAAAATCAACAGGATCAGCAGGTTCTGAAATTTTTTAAGACTTGTCCATGTGGTACCAACAATAATGCCACAGTCAAAGTCACTGATATTACATTTTTCTATCATTCTGTTTGATGTGAACATTAAAAGCTTTTAACCTTTATCTGTATGATCATGCATCATTATGCAACTGCCAAATGATTGGCTGATTTGATAACCATCTAATAAAGTGAACTGCATACCCGATATATGAATGAAACAATAAATGAAACTATATGCTAAACATGATTACATTTGAATATAGAACTACAGGTGGTTGTGTATTTTCTCTAGGTCAGAAAGTCTCGATCATGTCCATAATCAGCATGTGTATTTAATTTATGCTCACAGCATGTCCTTTGAGTCTCATCTGGACACAGTACAGAGTAGACTGCTTTGCTCACAGAGAACACGCATCCTTCCTCCATCCTCACTCCGCTTTCACATGAAACATTCATGTGCAAATGCGCCTATTGTCCGCTGGTTTGTTCAGATTCTTCCTTAATCAAGGAATATTCCTCAATATTTTACTGGATTATTTGGCGGGACCCAAGATGGTGAATATTTGGATGGATCTGAGATGGTGCACAACTTACACTGGTTAAAATGTTCTCTAAAATATTCTCATTATTTTGCTTCAACCTTTCACTTTTCTATCTTTATGAACCAGTTTCACCCTATGCCTCAGTGCGATTTCTTTAAAGCCATAACAATACAGAACATGCAGTTCATGAGTAATTTGAGTAATGTTTCCTCGTTAACATTAAAACTTTTTTGTTTTTTTAAACTTACATTGAGGATACAAAATACCTGTGAGTAACCAAAATCATTCATACCTTCACCATATCTAATCATCAAATGTATCAAACTTTTTAGTCTGAACTACGATTGCAAAGAGAACTATTTGTCCGTCTATAGGTCTGAGTCTTCCAAAACCTCATAAGGGTTTGAATAACAAAAAGCTGTGCTTTTGTGTCTTCACTACACTCCATCAGAAACACTGTCAGAGAAACCATAGCTGCATGAATGAATATTTAATTAAGGCCCATTGAAACAGAAGATCAAATGACCTTGTTTTAAATCATTATTCCTTAGTAAAAAATAAAAGTGGAGAGGGGAAGAATGGAAGGTACACACTTCAAACTTCAACTTGCCCAACAAGCGAGAATAAATTACATAAACATGCAATATGCAAATGGCACAATGCTGGCATATCATTGTTAATGAGAGTGTTTAACTTCCCTACTTGCTTTCATCTGGGTCTTCCTTTCTTTCATTGTACGAGTTGCTGCTGCTAAAGACTGAAATGCTTGGTTTTCATTGCAAAGGGACACAAAGGAGTGCATGCAACAGAGATGCTATCAAATTTTAATTCAAATTTTGTCCCAGCTAAAGCTCATTGGCCTCAGCGTATATTTTTCAAGCCCTTTACTAACATAAACGCTGGACAAAATATTTGATTATTTTGCAGAACTTGAGCACATGCTTACACTCAACTATAGAGCCAAACAAAGTTTATGGAGCTTCTATAAACAAACACAAGCTGTTTGTCAATAATTTCTCAGAAATTGGGGTACAAAACTGTATTTTTAGCATTTTACTGGAGTGTAACATGGAAAATAGATTGGACTTTTTTCACTAATATATCCTAAAAACTTTACCCTAAACCAGTGGTTCCCAACTCTGGTCTTGGAAGACCATGAACATGTTATGCTTTCTCAGCTCTCAGTAGAAATGGTTTAATTAATCAGATATCAGATAAAATCAGATAACAGTATTTCCTTAATTGAAGTGGGTATGATAGAGCAGGGGAAAATACTAACATGTGCAGGATATAGAGTCCGCCAGTGTTGAGATCCATTGCTCTTAATTCTAATTAAAGGTACACTATACAGTACACTATATACACTTTTTACTTCCCAAGTAAAATGCACATACTAAAGGTACAAAAGATGCAAGCTTAGATGTACTATTTCAGCCACAAGAAAAAGAACAATCCAAGCTAAACAGTCCATAATACTGTTAGAAAACTTCTAATTATCAGTCCATCAGTTGTCCTTCTGTTTAAAATTAAAAACTGTTCTACATTCCTCACTATAAGGTATATCCCTTTTCGTTAATGGAAATGGAAACCATTAATTATGCAATAAACCCTTGAAAAAGTTAACTCTTAATGTTATGAGGATTTGAATTGAAAAAGAAATAACTAACAAAACAAGTTAAGTTGACATTGGGTAAGCTGCATTTATGATACAATTATTCAATACAGTATATTACAAGCAAGAGTGCAGTTATGCTGTATATGGTCAGGGCTGTGATGTGCTGATGCTAATTTTCAATAGTCCCTGGCATTATTGCTTTTATTCAACGGATCTTTAAACAAGTCAAGAAATTGATATAAAATAAGTCACATTTCGGACAAAGTGCTGTGTTTATTTTTTCTCTAGTGGAAATAAACTTCATTAAGTACATCTTGCTAGTACTGGGTTGGTACTGTATACTGTTCATGGTATAGATTCAGCAAGGTGCTGGAAAATTCCTTAGAGATTTTGGTCCATATTGATATGATCTTGCAGTTGCAGATTTGTCAGCAGCACATGCATGAGGTGAATCTGTCCTTACACCAAATCCCAAAGGTACTCTACTGGATTTAGAACTGGTGACTCTGGAGGTCATTTGTGGGCTACATAGACAATTGGAAGACTTTTGAGGGCAAAGCTGGCCTGTTAGGGCGGGACAGTGTCCATCCCACTCGGGAAGGTGCTGCTCTCATTTCCTGTAGTATAGCTCATAGTATCAGTAGAGGTCTAGTTAATCGGTGACAATCCAGAGCCCAGGCCAGGGAGCAGACAGACAGGCTAAACCAACCGTCTGCTAGCTGCATAGAGTCGTCACTCAGGATTCACCATATTGAGACTGTGTCTGTTCCCCGATCTAAGCAAAAATGTAGAAAGACTCAGAAAGTCTGTTTTAATAATTTAATTAACATAAAGACCACAAACTCGGATCACACTGAATGCGCAGCCGGCAACTCTGAGCTGAAGCTAGCACTGTTAAATATTAGATCTCTCGCATCAAAAGCGGTTATTGTTAATGAAATTAACAGATCAGGCCTTTGATATACTCTGTTTAACTGAAACATGGGTTAAACAGGACGAGTATGTAGCTCTAAATCAGTGGTTCTCAAAGTGTGGGGCGCGCCCCACTAGTGGGGAATACAGACATGACAGGTGGGGCGCAATGAACGGGAGGAAATTAATGGAAAATAATAGGAAAATACCTATTCTAATTCATGCTTTTCTTTATTGACAATGAAGAGTGTACTCTCAAAACTAAACAATCACACACAAATAAATGGATCATTAATACAAGTAAATTTAAAATAACATCAGTTGTGGGCCGGGAGAAAAAGTGGAACCATAGTGGAACAATAACGGTTTAACGTCGGACGGTTTAAGTGCTCGAATCACAAACCTGCGTGACCCACTGGGCAGCGCTGCGCGACTCTGACCGAAATAGACCGGGCCGACCATCAAAATACATTTTACCCCGCTGGGTAAACCAGGCATGGCAAGGCGGAAACAATATTAAACAGTCCTGACATTTTAAATAAAAACACAGTGGGTCGCGCAGGTTTGTGATTCGAGCGGCGCTGCGTGATCCACCAGGCTGCGCAAATAAACCAGATCATCACTGCGCTATCCAGATAGTCGCGCTGCGCTGTATTTGCGCAGATATTTGGTTCAATCGGGTGCCGCGGTTTCGTCCGCGTTTGGGTGTTTGGCTTCACATACACTTCGACAATGGAAGAAGACGCTGTAGCAGCAGTGAGTTTGCTTACATGTGACGAAACCAACAACGAGTGGTGTGGAATTGGGTAGAAAGTAAAAAAAAAAATGCGGCAAACCTCAGCAATTCACAGTTTAAATAAAATTACATTAAAATTTTTCATAAAATTATGTAAAACAGTTTCTTTGTGTTTGAATTTTTATTTATGCATTTTCAGATACAAATTGCTATATTGGGGACGGCACGGTGGTGTAGTGGTTAGCACTGTCACCTTGCACCTCCAGGGTCCAGGGTTTGATTTCCCGGCCAGGCTCGAGTCTCTGTGTGCATGGAGTTTGCATGTTCTCCCCGTGCTTGGTGGGTTTCCTCCCACAGTCCAAAGATATGCAGGTTAGGCTAATTGGCGTTCCTAAATTGCCCGTAGTGTGTGATTGGGTGTGTGTATGTGTGTGTGCCCTGCGATGGATTGGCACGCTGTCCTGGATGTACCCCGCCTAGTGCCCGAAGTCTCCTGAGATAGGCTCCAGGTCCCCCGTGACCCTGAACACAGGATTAAGCGGTATAGAAGATGAATGAATGAATGAAAATTGCTATATTGTGATAATCGCATGGTAAAATCTGAATCAGTGAACAGCAAAGCACAAATGGCTTCATTCAAAGTTGCATAAAGAATTGGCCAGTGCAAAAAAACTACAAACGATTGCTGAGCAGCTAATAAACATGGGGTCAATTATGCAAAGATAAGTGACAACGTAAGTCTTTTATAACAATTGCACGTGTATTTTATCTGTTTTTAACTTCTTGTTGTTTGATCGTATTGGTTTAGAAATTGATATTTCAATAAACAGTAAACTTGGCCGATTTCGTTATTATTTTGTTGACAAGTGGGGCTTGAAAATTCGCTCACCTCCTTAAGTGGGGAATGACAGAAAAAGTTTGAGAACCACTGCTCTAAATGAAGCTAGTCCTCCTGGATACAGCTACATAACCAGCCTCGGTTAACTGGTAGAGGAGGAGGCATCGCAGCTATTTACAATGATAATCTGTCTATCGTACAAAAACACGGACACAAATTTAACTCATTTGAAATTCTTTATAGTAATATAAGTGTATTTAAGTATATTAAGTCAGCTCAGTCGATTCCACTAATTATAATTTACAGACCTCCAGGGCCGTATTCTGAATTTCTTAGTGAATTTGCAGATTTCATCTCAAACCTAGTCGTTTCTGTAGACAAAGTGTTAATTGCTGGAGATTTTAACATTCATTTTGAGAATCCAGAAGACCCTCTGAGAACAGCATTTATGTCCATACTGGACTCAGTAGGCGTGTAGTAGGACCCACTCATAAAGCAGGTCACACTTTAGATTTAATAATATTCTTCGGATTAAGTATAAGAAATGTATTCACAATTCCACTGTCTGAAATTATCTCAGATCACTATCTTGTCTCCATTCAAGTGTGTCACAGTGATAATGTACACACAGCACCGCGCTACCGTATTAAACGTACATTCACATCAACTACCACACAGAGTTTTATCAGTAATCTCCCAGAGTTACCAACTTCGATTAGGTCACCGTCTGACCCCACAGAACTCGATCAGGCGACTGAATATTTAGAGTCGACATTTCGTTGTACCTTAGATAATGTAGCTCCAGCTAAAAGAAAAATTATTAGAGATAAGAAACTCGCTCCCTGGTATAACGATCACACGCGCACTTTAAAACAGACTGCTCGGAAATTAGAGCGTAAATGGCGTCAAACTAAATTATTAGTATTTCAAATAGCATGGAAAGAGAGCATCCTGAACTATAGGAAAGCTCTTAGTGTAGCTAGATCAACGTATCTCTCCACTCTTATAGAAGAAAATAAAAATAATCCTAGATTTTTATTTAATACCGTAGCCAAATTAACCAGAAATAAGACCACTACAGAAATCTCCACAACAACATCATGCAATAGTGAGGACTTCATGAACTTTTTTAATAATAAAATTGTAAATATCAGGCATAAAATTGAGGCTTTGAAACCGAACAATGTAATTGATACAGATGTTTACCTAGCCATGTCAGATCGGAACCTAGAATACTTACTCCCTTTGATGAGAATGAACTAATTTCACTCATCTCTTCTGCAAATTCATCAACCATTATATTAGATCCTATACCGACACATTTTCTTAAACAGATAGTACCAGTGATAACAGAACCGCTGTTGAGAACAATTAATTCCTCACTCAGCATTGGTTATGTTCCAAAATCTTTTAAATTAGCAGTTATCAAACTAATAATTAAGAAACCTGACCTCGACCCCTGTCAGCTGTCCAATTACAGGCCAATATCGAACCTCCCCTTTATCTCTAAGATTCTGGAAAAGATAGTAGTGGAGCAGCTATGCTCATATCTACATAGAAATGGCATACATGAACTGTATCAGTCAGGATTTAGGCCTCATCACAGCACAGAAACAGCACTCGTTAAAGTAGTAAATGACCTCCTATTGGCCTCTGATCAGGGTTGTGTAACTATGCTTGTATTACTCGACCTCAGTGCAGCTTTTGACACCATTGATCATGCTATTCATCTTCACAGGCTAGAAAATGTAGTAGGAATTAAGGGTACAGCCCTCTCCTGGCTCAGATCCTATTTGACCGATCGTTATCAATATGTAGACTTAAATGGTGATTATTCTGCATGTTCTCTAGTGGAGTTTGGCGTTCCGCAGGGTTCAGTTTTAGGCCCACTGCTTTTTTCCCTTTACATGCTTCCTCTGGGCAACATAATCCGTAGGCATGGTATTAGTTTTCATTGTTATGCTGACGACACACAGTTATATGTCTCAGCAAAACCTGATGAGAAAAACCAGCTAACTAAAGTTGAGCAATGTGTGCAGGACATAAGAAATTGGATGCTAATTAACTTCCTTCTGCTTAATCCGGATACGACAGAAGTTCTAGTCATAGGACCGCATACAGCTAGGAGTAAGATCTTAGATCACACCGTAACTTTAGATGGCCTTTCTGTTCCATCAAGTGCAACAGTACAAGACCTCGGCGTGATTATAGATTCCAGTCTTTCATTTGAAGCTCATGTAGATAATATCACCAGGATAGCATTCTTTTACCTCAGAAATATTGGCAAGATAAGAAATTAGGCCTGGGCGATAAAACGATAACGATATGTTTCGCGATAGACACGTGATCGATATCAATAAAAAATGTGTTCGATTGAACGTTCAATATTTTTATTCTCTGTCGGAAGAAAACAGAGGTCGCGAAGCTAGTTTGGAAGGAGGAAGGAAAAGAAACGGAGGCATGGAGAAAACGGTATTCTTCTTTTACTGCGTTCAGTGCACACGACACATATAATATACAGCGCGGTATTGCCCACTTGTTGTCAAATATATTACAACAATATATTTTTGTTGTAGTACTCAAAGGCACCTGATATAATAAACGCATTGCACTATTTAATTACACTTTATTAAGCATTTCTTACATTTTCTTTAGATTTTGCACCTTAAATGTTAAGAGATAATTGTTAAGTGTTCATTGTGACTTTAGACTTATGTTTACATTTTAATTATTAGATTTTTCCATGGTTGTTAACATTTTTGTCTTAATAACTGATGGGACTATGATCATAGGAAGGTTAAGTTTAAAATAAAAATGTTTAAATATAATATATTCTTCTCTGGTCCTTATTTTAAATGAGTCATTAAAAATATCAATAATTATCGATATCGACCGATATGAAACACTGATATCGAGATACAGTTTTCAGCCATATCGCCCAGCCCTATAAGAAATATATTGTCGCTAAACGATGCAGAAAAACTAGTTCATGCTTTTATCACTTCTAGGTTGGACTATTGTAATGACTTACTGTCTGGTTGTTCAGCTAGGTGCATAAACAAGCTTCAGCTAGTCCAGAATGCAGCAGCGAGAGTCCTCACTAGAACCAGAAGATATGAGCACATCACCCCTATCCTATCTTCACTGCATTGGCTCCCTGTGAAATTTCACATTGATTTTAAAATACTACTCTTGACATATAAAGCATTAAATGGTCTCGCGCGGCAGTATCTGAGTGAACTGCTAGTGTCTTACGATCGGCCACGCCTACTTCGATCAAAGGATGCAGGCTGCTTGTCAGTACCGCGTATTATGAAAACTACAGCTGGGGGCAGAGCTTTTTCTTACAAAGCCCCAAAATTATGGAATTATAACAAATAGTGTTCGGGACTCAGACACAGTCTCAGTGTTTAAGTCTAGGCTAAAAACCTATTTATTTAGCCAAGCATTTTTATAAATAGATTTGCCTTAGGTCAGTGGTTCTCAAAGTGTGGGGCGCGCCCCACTAGTGGGGAATACAGACATGACAGGTGGGGCGCCATGAACGGGAGGAAATTAGTGGACAATAACAGGAAAGTACCTATTCTAATTCATGCTTTTCTTTATTGATAATGAAGAGCGTACACTCAAAACTAAATAATCACACACAAATAAATGGATCATTAATACAAGTAAATTTTAAATAACGTCAGTTGGGGGCCGGGAGAAAAAGTGGAACCATAGTGCAACAATAATGGTTTAACGTCGGACAAACTTGAGCAGCGCTGCTCGAATCACAAACCTGCGCGAGCCACTGGGCAGCGCTGCGCGACTCTGACAGAAATAAACCGCGCCGACCTTCAAAATACATTTTACCCCGCTGGGATGCGCACGTACAAACCAGGCATGGCAAGGCGGAAACAATATTAAACAGTCCTGACATTTTAAATAAATAGTTTTTAAATAAAACACAGTGGGTCGCGCAAGTTTGTGATTCGAGCGGCGCTGCGCGATCCACCGGGTTGCGCAAATAAACCAGATCATCACTGCGCTATCCAGATAGTCGAGCTGCGCTGTATTTGCGCAGATATCTGGTTCAATCGGGTGCCACGGTTTCGTCCCACTTTTGATGTGTTTGGCTTCACATACACTTCGACAATGGAAGAAGCAGCAGCAGTGAGTTTACTTACATGTGACGAAACCAACAATGAGGAGATTGTAAAGAAAAAAAGCTGCCTCGTCTGTGTTGTGGAATTGGTTTGGATATAAGAAAAGTAATACGAATGAGACAAACGTGATTTAGAAGGTACGCAAGTGCACTTTCTATCATCTGAAATCCAAGCATCCAAACGAATATGGCCAAAGTAAAAAAAAAATGCTGCAAACCTCAGCAATTCACAGTTTATATAAAATTACATTAAAAAAATGAAATTATGTAAAACAATTTCTTTGTGTTTTCATTTTTATTTATGCATTTTCAGATACAAATTGCTATATTGTGATATATATCGTTATTGAGTTAGAAAATTGCTTCTACCGTGATAGAAGATTTTGGTTATATCACCCACCCCTAATGAAGCCTAACTTGAGCTTGGATTCATGGTGGTGATGGTGAGGGCAGGAGAGAGGCTCGTGTGTGTTTTTTTCTGTCTTAAACTGCTGACAGCAGACCGCATGAGACCCAACAAATTAGGAAGACACTTAGAGACAACACACTCCAGTCACGTTAATAAACATCTTTGAAAGAAAGCTGGCAGAATACATACAGCAGGAGAATCGCATGGTAAAATCTGAATCAGTGGACAGCAAAGCACAAATGGCTTCATTCAAAGTTGCATACAGAATTGGCCAGTGCAAAAAAACTACAAACGATTGCTGAGCAGCTAATAAACATGGGGTCAATTATGCAAAGATAAGTGACAACGTAAGCCTTGTAACAATTGCACGTGTATTTTATCTTTTTTTAACTTGGTGGTGTTTGATCGTATTGGTTTAGGAATTGATATTTCAATAAACAGTAAACTTGGCCGATTTCGTTATTATTTTGTTGACAATTGGGGCTTGAAAATTCGCTCACCCCCTTAAGTGGGGAATGACAGAAAAAGTTTGAGAACCACTGCCTTAGGTAAAGGAGCAGATCTGGGGGACTCATGGACGTAGAGTATTAAGGTGAACTGGTATGTTTAGATGCTGTCTTCCTCACTCTCATTTGATCACTCAGGTTTGTTGATGGTGAGGTGATTGTTTACTTTACATCTCAGGGAGCCATCATGTTTGTGTTTCCTTCTGGCTCTCCCTTTTAGTTGTGCTGTCATAATGTATACATTCAGATTATACATTATGTGACTGTGACCATACCTAACTGACATCTCTCCTCTTCCTCTCCCCCCCTTTCACTCTTTCTCTCTCTGTCGAGCTACAGTACACATGTCATCCTTGAGCTGCCAGTGATCCAGACTCCCTCTGCCCTCCGGACCTGTCTGATCCATCCTGGTGCCCCGCTTCTGGTTGGAGGTCTCGTCGCATGGATGATTCTCTCTACTTAGAAGACGGTTCTGGCCTCGACTGGTGTTAGCAGCTGTTTGTCTGAGGACTTGACAATTCGATAGTTCAGGACTGGAACTTTCCACAAGTCTATCTCAGTCTCCAATAACTACCTGGACTCCATTTTAACATCAATTAACATCAACTATTATAGCTGAACTGCCTGCCATGTAACACACTGTATAAATGCAGATCATTTCCTGCTATCTGTTTCACACAGATGAGGATGGGTTCCCTGTTGAGTCTGGTTCCTCTCAAGGTTTCTTCCTATTACCATCTCAGGGAGTTTTTCCTTGCCACTGTCGCTCTCGGCTTGCTCACCAGGGACTATCTGACCATTTTGATTCATACACATTCACATTCCATACAAACTTTAAATAATTCTTTTGATTGTGTAAAGCTGTTTTGAGACTATGTCAATTGTTAAAAGCGCTATACAAATAAAATTGAATTGAATTTGAGTACAGTGAACTCATTCTTCATTCTTATGTTCAAGAAACCAGTCGGAGATGTTTTAGCTCACTGTACGTTATCCTGTGGTCATAAAGGGATGGACTTGGTCAGCAATAGGGCTGCATGTAGTTTGATTTTTAAAAAATCACAATGTGATTATTTTGACACATATTGCATATAAATTATTAAATGTATTGTTTAATTTTCAAACTTATTTACATAGACAACAAAGCAAATAATACTACTAATAATAATTCTCAGGAATGCTGTGGAATCGAAATGTTCTACTGAGAATAAAGTGCCTGAAGTGCCAAGAAAATATCCTCCACACCATTGCACTACCACCAGATACCTGAACCATTGATACAATGCAGGATGGCTCCATGCTTTCATGTTGTTTATCCCAAATTATGAACCTACCATCCAAAAGTCAAAGCAGAAATTAAAAATCAGAACAGGTGATGTTTTTCTCAACTTCTATTGTGCAAATTTAGTGATCCAATGCAAATAGTATCCACAGTTTCCTGTTCTTAACTTCTAGGAGTTATTCAGACCATGGTCTATAAACCCCAGAGATGATTGGGAGGATCAGCAGTTTCAAAAAAACTTGCATGAGCCTGTCTGGTACCAAAAACCATGCTATGTTCAAAGTCACCAATCATCTCCATTATGATGCTCTGTAAGAACAACACAAGGTTGTTGCATTGAGTTGCTACCATGTGATTGGCTGATTACATATTTGAGTTACACAGTTGAACAGGTGTACTTTATGAAGTTGCTGATAAGTGTAGTTCCTGAATAAAGCATGTTTTAGCATGCCATGTAACATTCCTCTTAAAGATGCTTACGATTAAATGGATGTCCTCTTTTCTTTCAATCTTCAGTGCCCATGACCCCAAAATATGTGAAGAAGCTAGGGCAGGAATTTATTTTTTATCATTATCAAACAAAAACAAATCTAGTAACTTGTTTCACAAACATGCATTAGGAAATAAGTGCATACTAGTGCACCCTAGTTTTTAGGCTCTTTAAGGGCTCAAAATATGCAGATGTGCATGAATGATAATAAAAGTGACTTGATTTAATTGGCGCAACCATAATTCATTATTGTGTCTCTGGCTGTTCAGTTGAGGAAGGTTATAGCAAATGAAGACAGAACTGCTTGGAGGGAAAGGTCCATTAAAAAGTGCTGATTGTATTTTTAGAGATCAGCACAATGTTGCACTCACCCTGTGCTATCTTTCAGCACACAAGTATCTGTTGACATGATCCTTAACTCAGATATTATGTGACGGAAGCTTTTTGTCAAACTCCAAATGATGCATGCAGGTTTTTGGTATGTGCAGCACTCAAGGGTCAAGGCTACCTACAGCCATTACTGCTAATGAGTGTGGAGTCCTACTTTAGCAGGATCAGCATCATAAGGTCATCTAAAAACTGACTAATGGAATCCTACTGATGGACTGAATGCCGGTGCTTTTATATTATTACAGGATTCTAAGCCTTTGTGTATGCTAATTATATTAACACAAGTCCAAATTAACTTGGAGGCAGAAACGTATTGCGATGCAGGCAACATAGTCCTACTCATGCAGATGCAAGTCACAGGTGACAAGTAATATTGATGGTAGCGAAAACAGTTCCGGATATCAATATGTGGCAATTTTAGTGTGTACTGTTATTTTAGGTCCATTAAAATGGCTGCAGTTATTATCACTGATTATCTGGCTGAGAAAAAAACACCTATTATACAAATATGACTTAGAATTAGATGTTAACATTTCTAGTGTATTTTAAATGTATATTTCTAAATCCGATAAGTTAAAGAGGCACATCCACAAATGGAGAAAGCTCAAGAAATAAGTGACAGTTTAGAAATCATCACACAGAGCATATACATTTTTATTACTGTGTAAAAGCCTAAATAAACAATATGATATTACTGAATATGAATATATAGAAAAAATATATATATATTCTTCAGTTGACTACATTTTAAAATTATTAAGGCTGGTTTTCAACCCTGGAGAGAGAATCATGAATAGATTATGAACTGAATCGTTAAAGCATGTAAAATATTGTTTGTAAAGCTTTCAAAACATATGCAAGTTCATCTTTAGTTCAAGGTAAAGTATGCAGTACAGACAGGAATACCACGTCACATTAAGCCATCTGATTTTGTTCTTGTGGCAGTGCAAATATAGAGAGCATTTGTTACTATATTCAGATGAGTGCAGCACATTTTGTCCTTCTAAATGGGCCATAGCTACTTGAGTGAGTTCAAAGGTATTTCAGCAGCATCCAGAGAGGCCATTGTGTACCAGCTTTTCACAGGAGTTGACTCACAACATTCCACTCCAGCTCTGATGCTGAAATTTGTTGAGATGCTTGCAACGTGTTGAGATCTGAAATGCATAATATTCACCACCGAGCAAAGGAATCACTTTAAAAACCAAGTTTAATGTATTTTAACCAGACCCAAGTGTTGTTCAGTTAAAGAGACTCAAGCAGGGTTAATACCAGTCTGTTTTGAACACTCTCCACATTCTTTGCCCATAATAAAGTGGGTCTCCCTTCCTTGTTTTCATGAACTGCTAATGCTTCACATTGAAAGACTCATTTTTATTTAGCCAAAAAAAGGGAGTTACAGCATAGTGTCTGGTGAAAAACAAACTAATGTGATAGAATGGTTTTTGGGTACAAATAAAATCTAGTCATAAAAGTCATCAAAGTCACTGTTATTAGTGTTGTGGGAACGAGGACGCAAGGCCGTTTCAATGTCAGAGTTGGTGTCATCTGAATCACCCCAAAAAGCTGGAAAAAAAAGTGTAATAATTTCATCATGTAATCTTTTCCATATTTGCTCAAAATATTAAAGCATGCACATGCAGGGTTAACACAAAACTATTATTAGTGTCTAGTGCCTTAGAATAAATTAGGATGTATGAAATAAAAATTTTATATCTTAAATACTAGTGACTGTGGTAATGATGGTAGAATCTGGTTCAGGCAAGTAACTGTAAATAATATTTCGATACAAATAACACATGGAGTGTGCGGTAGTGTGCAAAGTTTTGAGCCACTGCTCTCATTTTTAAAAATTTTGCTTCCTAAGGGCCAGACATTCTTTTATTTTTTATGGGCTTCTGAGAAATAGTTCTCATTTTTGGCTCTTTTATCAGTTCAGTCCCTGCACCTGACCCGTTTCAGAGGAATGTTATTTTTATTTTTTCCACATTAAGCCACATAGTGACCCATGAATCATTCAAGCATAAAAAAAATCTAATGAAAGGCATGAGAAACAGGTGAACATAATGAAAGATAATCAGGCCAGTGATTAGTATATTGGTGATGCCGAATGCTGAGTGGTTGAAACAGACGAAAGGGGAAATGAGGTAGCTGCTGAGGTTGTTACAAAAACAACCAATTTTTTAATTGTATCTTTATGTGCTTTATAGTCTGTTGAAGTAAAACATTTGTTCCCAATTATTTAATTTAATCTACATAATTACATTGAATTTAATAGGAAAAATTTAGCAGGGATCTATTTTTGCATAGCACTGTGTTCATTTAATATGTGTTGCTAAACAAAACAGAGAAAATCTGACTACTCAGTGTGTACTACTTCATCTATATAATATAGATTGTTTTCAATGTGCAAAAAAATTTAAGGAATCACCCTATATTAAAGAACACCACATTTTGAATCAACTGTTATATTTAATTTTGTGGAACATGTATAATAACCTCTATAAACAACCGTTTATTTTTAACAGGTTAGTTTACTTTATTTGTTTTTAAATAATGACAAAGCACAAAATCCTTCATTCTGAAGACTCTCCCATGGTGGGAAACATGATGGTTGACACAAACCACTGATACTAGTGACTCTTTCTGTAAATAGTAACTTTTATATCAAAATATTTTCCTAAGTGTCTCATTTCCCATTTTAATAACATGGCTTTTATTTGTGTATTAGTACAGTAGTATGATTATATGACGTGCTATTAAAGTCCCAGGGGAAAAAATGTTAATATAGAAAAATGAATGTACAGTGGAACCTTGGATTACGAGCATAATTCGTTCCGGAAGCGGCTCATATTCCAAAAAAAATCGTAAACCAAATTTAATTTTCCCATAAGAAATAATGGAAACTCAAATAATTTGTTCTACAGCCACAAAAAATAAATACATAAAAATAATTAATACAAAATATAAAGTAAAAAGAAAATAAATTAACCTGCACTTTACCTTTAAAAAAAGTAAAAATTAATCCCAACAGATAAGTGTTTCCGTTTATGCGCACAGGCGCTGTGTGTGTGTGTGTGTGTGTGTGTGTATAATGTGTGTACACTAGGGCTGCACGATATATAGAAACAAATATTGTTATTGCGATAATGGTAGACGTGATTTCCGTATCGCAAAGAGTTGCGATAAATAATTTGTGTGTCCAAATTTGACCAATCAGATGGACCCTTACTATGTTCATACCCGCTTATATCTTTATTCTATATATATATATATATATATATATATATATATATATATATATATATATATATACTTAATTCTGCCGCGAACTAACCCTGGATGATCAGAAGACTTAGCGATTAGCCGTTAGCCCTTTGTAGCGTGGACGGTAAACCCAAACGCGGAAGCAAGCGAGTAGGCAGGATTAACCACGCAAATTAGTCTAAGGACTCTCACAGAAAGGGAGCAAGGGAATAACACAAATTTAACCCGCGTCCTATAAACACACACTTGAAAGAAAAGTAAGAAAGTAAACAATCTGAACCGACATGCACAAACTCAGTGCCTAAGCTCTATGCGGTGGTTTGTTTACTCCTCTTAAACTTCCTGGTTCGCGACCGCATTACTTCCGGGTCCTATGCCGGTCGGGGAGCGAGAGTGTGTGTGTGCGCGCGTGTGTGTGTGTGTGACAAATAGTATTTTTTAAATTTAATTTTAATAATGCTTATTTTTATTTAAAAACAAAAACAAAAAAAAACAGGCAAGCCAAAGAGAATATTTTGTTTAAAAGATGCTCTTGTTTTAAGACACTATTAATGAGTGTATGGTTACATGTAAATAAAAAGTAATGTTTGAAAGTAATTCATATTGTGTTGGCAGGTCTATGGTAACAGCAAACCAGAAATCAGAATATCTGCTGAGGGTTTTAAGTCATTCATAGTGTTTTGAAGTCTAAATATTTGCAACTTCCTTGACATATAGTTTCTTTTTTAGCCTGAATTAGATTTAATTACATCAGACGAATATCTTCTTCTTCTGTACCGCTTTATCCTCTATTCAGGGTCACGGGGGACCTGGAGCCTATCCCAGGAGACTTCGGGCACAAGGCAGGGTACACCCTGGACAGGGTGCCAATCCATCGCAGGGCACACACTCATACACACACTCATTCACACACTACAGTCAATTTGGGAACGCCAATTAGCCTAACCTGCATATCTTTGGACTGTGGGAGGTACCCGGAGGAAACCCACCAAGCAAGGGGAGAACATGCAAACTCCATGCACACAGAGACGGGAATCGAGCCTGGCCGGGGAATCGAACCCAGACCCTGGAGGTGCAAGGCGACAGTGCTAACCACTACACCACCGCGCCGCCATCCAGACGAATATCTATTACCTGTTTATTTTAGTATGATCATTACATATAAATAAATAATTTTTAAAAAAAGGCAATAATAATAATAATAAAAAATGCATTTCTCTAGGGAAATGTTATATCGCAAGAAATATCGTTATCGCAATATTCAACAATATCGCATATTTTCCTAATATCGTGCAGCCCTAGCGTACACACCAGTGGCGGCTGCTCCAAGACTACAAGGGAAGCTCCGCTTCCTCTACTAAGTCAGAAAATAAATGCTCATATATGCACTGTCGTATTTATATTGGTTTTAATAAAAAGTGCGGTAGAACGCGTTCAACCTCATGACTAGCTCGTTCAGAATCAGGTATTTATTGAAGATTGTTTGACGCGATTTTCTTGTTATACATTTCCGTGCAGCACAGCGCGTTAAACCCTCCTGAAGCCCAGCTTCACTGGAGCGCTATGGGCAGCACAGAGGAGCTTTTTTCAATGCAGAAAAGCTGGACGGTAATTGGATAAATGCACCAAAATCGTCACTTCCAGAGAAGCTCAGCTTCTCTGAGAGTGAATGGAGCAGTGGGCGGGCCAGGACGCTTTTAAAGGGCAGAACCTCTTTTTTGATTGACAGCATTGATTTAAGTATACATCAGCGCTACAGAGATTCGAGTTCAGTCCCGTGCGGATTTGCAGGTGAAGTGGTACGACGAACTGCTGCACTCTGTATTGTTTGCTGTTGATCTAAACCATTTTTGTTTGTACAAATCATTCTTTAAATTAAAAAAAAAAAAAAAAAAAAAAAACTATTATAGCGTTCTTGACTTTGCTCCTTGTTTCAGCATTGTAAAGTTCGTTCATTCATATAATTAAAGTAGCTCGTGGAAGGGGAAACTAGCCAGAATTTACGTACAAATAAGGCCTAATATGTTTTTCAAAAGCTAGCAGCCGCCACTGGTGCACACACACATTAACGGAGAGACTGTTTTATGGGCAAGGAACATTGCCAATCACACTCGCGTGAGCGAAAAAAAAAAAAGCAAAAAACTAACAAACCTGCACTTTACCTTTGAGAATCGCAACATAGCAGAGTTTCTGTGTAAGGCACAGTGTGTGCGTCTGTATGTGTGGGACACCGAGAGGAGGAGGAGGTGGGAAGAAGTCTGTAAAGGCGAGAGAGAGTGTGTGTGTGTGTGTGTGTGTGTTGGTGTGAGTGAAGGAGCATGGTGTCAAATTACGCGCACGCACACGACAGGCTGATACAGAGAGGGAGAGAAAAAAATGGATCTTTACCCTCTAATGAGACTTTCTTTTGCTTTATATGCATGCACACACGTGTGTTATAATAAACAATACATGCGCGCTGTACACACACGCTTACAAACAAAATAAAATATGTTTCACGCACACACACGTGATCACAGTGGTATAGTAAACAGTACACGCGTGCACGGATGTTGATTATACCAGTGAGAGACGCACACTACGACCCAGCAGGGGAGACTATTACCAACAATTCCGCAGCACAAGAGAGAGAAAAACCATTGGGTCAGTTGTGATCATGTGATCAAAACAAGAAGCGCATGTGTGGTACATGATAATCGGTCCTCGTAAACCAAGACAATGCTCATTTTTCAAGTCAAAATTGATTAAAAATCTTTGCTTGTCTTGCGGAACACTCGCAAACCACGTTACCTGTAATCCGAGGTTTCACTGTATTGTTCTAATGCATTAATAAAAACCCAGCACCACTGTCAGAGCCATGCTGCTATAGAAACTTAACACCATCTGACTAGTCAGATTTGTGAATTAAACAGAGCTGTGGAATAATAACTAATAAGGAGTGATACACTTGAATGATCATCTGCAAGAACACTTATGGTTTTTCCACAGTAACTGCATGATGCTGTAATTTAGATATTCCACCCCCTCACCGAGTAGCTACTACATTTTGGTCTTACCTTTAGACTGAACAGCAGAGAAAGCCTGGGTTTTCGTCTTTGAATCAATCCTATAAACAATAAAAAAAAAGTTAATAAAACTAGGGCAAACCTATGTAAGATTCATCTCAAATTGTCATAACAAGGAACTTTAACCATTTCAAAGTAAAGCATCCTGAGCACAAAATCCTGAAACAACAACAGAAACAATAACAGAAAGTCACGTGTTAATAACAAAAATTCTAACCCTGTTGTCATCAGTCATAGCAATCGAGATCGATAATATTTACATATTCCCAAGTGTAATAATTTTTCTTTATTATCTATCTGCCTTGGCCCTGTTAATCAGTAAACCAGTAATTATCATAGGTACTGACAGCCCTTTAAGCCTACAGTCTTTCCGCTGCAATAATTTTGCAAATTAAGTGTTTTTTTTTTAAACACTGTACTGTAAATGCAATTATACACACCTGTGCATCAAGTCAAAAAGGCAATACTTGGGCCACATATTTGATTTTCATGACACAAATATTTTGTATGAAAATCCTCAAAACCCTGTCAATAGTCATAGTCCACTTGAATCACCATGTAATCATTTAATATTCAGTTTATTATGCCCACCATAAATTACTGTTTGACAGCAGCCATAAATAATAACTGTACGCCAGGAAAGGTATCCCAAGAAAGGCATCATGTCCCAAGAACTACTGAAAAAAATAACATGACTATTTTCTTTTATACAGGATATCAAAAACAAGAGGAAAAACGTGTAAAAGCAGGCACTTTTTAGTAATTCACCTTGGCAATGTTAGCAAGTGTTTGACAAAATGGGGATAAAACAACTCATCAGGTTTTTTTCAATCACACAAATGGACCAAAAAATACAGACCAAAACACAATAGGAATTGAATATTATTTTTGTAAACTAGAACCAAATCCAGAGAGTTGCCATTTCCCTGCTAAGGCTGTTCTCAAACGAGCCGAGTGGCCAAATAAACTTCCTTGACTCCTTTTCTAATTGTGCTGAAGGACCCAGTCAAGGCCCTCTTTATTCATAAGTGTTCTGTGCAGAGGGTTGCTGGGTTCCCATAGCATCAGTGATATCTCTATGTAAATGAGTGACCCCTGGCAAGCCTTTGATCTGTAGCAATGCATATGCAAGAGCCCGAGCTACTTTTCATACAGGCTTCCTCTTCAATTTCCATCAGCACAGGGTCTATTCAGGGCCTAACAATGTCTTATTCGTCTTCATCTTTATCAGTGTCCTCAGCGTTATCATATACCAATATTGTTTACTCGGCTCCTTTTTCTTTTTGTTTCATAAGGAAAGAAAAAAAAAAAGAAACACTGGGCTATTCCCTGAACTATCCAGGTAGAGGTAAATAGAGGTGTGATTTGCCTCCATCCGCATTCATGTTTCGGTCATATTACTCATACACCTTTGATTATCTGCACTCATTCTTGGCACTGTTGGTCTTGTTTTTGTTGTTGTTTAAATATGTATATTCAAACACACTTTATACAACCATCCAAACATTAACAGAACACAAACTAAATCCTTATTTTCACCACACGCTGCAATGAATTTCATAAATGAAGAACGACATAGATTCGATCAGAAATGTTCCGTAAGGTGATTATGAACTAGTTGAGATGTATCCTGCTTTATTATGTAATATATCCTGCTTTTACAATTTAGTAAACTCAAAAGAAATAGCCAACAAAAAGAAGAAAATTACTTTTTAAATGCAGATGCTCACTAGAGCCTTGATGAGCACAATGGTACATTGAATGTTCAATTCAATTTTATTTATATCGCGCTTTTAACAATGGTCATTGTCTCAACGCAGCTTCACAAAAATGAAAGAAAATTTACAAAATTATGTTCTCATTAATGACATCATAACTGCACTGATTTAACCTTATGTCAGGCAGAAATTAGAAAATGTGAAATACTGTTTCTTATAGCCCTGTAAAAGACTGCTGTGTATTTGATAAATGAAGTATCACGACTCAAATATCTGTATGCAAGCCTATATAGAACAAAATATAATGTAAATTAATTTACTCTTTTATTATATGTCATACAGTATACTGGTGAAGAACAATAACAAAGAAGGGGGCAGGGGGACTGCAAGTATGATGCAAAATATGTAGCAGTATTTTGTTGTTTTTAACATCAGCAACAGTATTTTTTCTTAAACAACAACAAGCAAAATATTAACTAAACGTTTTAGTATATAAAAATCGTGCTATTCTTCTTATATGACTTGCATGGCATGGGAATGCTCCATCAAATGCTCCTCTTCAGACAGGGACGGGGCTGATTTCAAGACATGATTACCATAGAGAGCTGCAGATGACACTGACCCCTCCAATCTAATATTCCATTTCCATAAACATTTATGCCAGTTCATCTTGTGCTGAGGTTCACTTAATTGAGGCAACGAATCTGAATATGTAAGACTGGACCGGCAACTGTTTGGCTGTGTCTCATACACGGAGGTGAATGTAATGTGTAAAATGATGCAAATTACCACTTTGACGGGAAACCTCTGTTTTACCTCTGCTACACTGCTTGTGTTTGTGCTTGTGTGTATCTGCGCGTTATATTTTTCATCCTCTCGGTTTCACATTGTTTTGGAAATTAGGACATATTTGCAATGTTGGATGCAGAGTGCCCCAGTTCATTTCCATGCAAGCATTTGATACATTAATATATGGGACATAATATATGTGTGGGTTGGTGTTATGAATTTGAACCGAGAATAAAAAGGCAGACGACTCACAGTATTCACTGTGCTACAGGTAAACAGACTGCTACTGTTGCATGCTTGGCATCTGGGCAGTCATTTTCATAATAACAGTGATCTCACGTCATTATAGTTGTGTGATTAAACATAATAAAAGGGTCTGAGAGACGAGCTCTGAATTTCTGCTCTGAAATTGTTTTTGAAAAGAAACAAACATTCGGTCAAAGTCCCTGAACTACTGTGTTTATTATTATCCATCATTCATGTCGCTTAACAATATCTCTCCTAAGAGATTAAGCAAAATACATGAAGGAAGACATGCAGGTAGAAAAGAAAGAAGCATAGGAAAAGAAATGTGGGGGGGTCTAATCAAATTAATTTCTTGAACTGATCAATTTGTGTAGTATTATATACATGTCAAGAATCATTCTAAACTGACATTTATTATGTACAGTAAACAGTCCCATGTGGTTAAGGAAAATTCCTCTTATTTACCTGGTTTAAAAAAAATCTACCACCCACACAGAAATGCTAATAGCACCTGCACTCTGAAACAATGTTTGTGTAAGGGTGCAAAAATGAGGCAGTGCCGTCATTCTCACCTCCTCCTACACTCATCGCAGCAATGACCTGCAACACGGCTGATTTAGGATTGATTAGACCTCTGCACTGCACTGCGGCCAGAGGAGGTGGGTGGGGGAATAGGGAGTGTCACAATGAGGTAATGACTCAGTGAAGAGCAGCAGAAGCGACCTCTACAGGCAACTGTCTATAAAAGACATGTTTTTTCGATAAGGCTAAATAAGACTGCTCTCTATTGGCTAAGCATGAGAACTGCATGACTTCATTTTTTTTAATGAATAAAAAACTGAGGCAGCCAATTTGCAAGTCCTTTTATTTGCTCACGGGATCACCTCCTGTTAGAAATGTGAAATTCCTAAGTTATGCAGTGATATATGAGGTAATGTCTGTAAAAAAAAATTTAAAAAAGGCAAGCGCGAACACAAAAATGAAAAAAGGAAATTGTTAAAATTAAATTAAAAAGGAACAATGAGCAGTAGTTTAGAGAATAAAAATTTATTAATGTATTTTAAAACAACATAAAATTATGCGAACTAAAGCAAGGGCATGGATTTGACTTTTACTATGACTCGATTTAAGTCACAAAAAAGCAGAGTGACCCCCAGTGGCTGCTAGAGTTAAATGCTGCAACAAACAGCTTCCTCGCTCCATCACTCGCTTTCTCTCTCTTTCTCTCTCACTCACATGCCAGGCAGACTATTGTAAGTGTTTGTAGGAATTACCTCCTGCTTTGTTGGCAGCAGACAATGTATTATCGAGCAAGTGCACGTGTCCCATGCTTTGTAACAAGTAAAATTAACAACTCAGAAACTTCAAGGCATTACCTCTCTCTGCATTCACTGTTACACATTCATGTGGAGTTTGCTTACTAAATAATAATGTGGCTAAATAATCCATGATGTGGCTCACAGTCACAGCACATGCCTGCAGCAGAAGAGGACACAATAGCTGCAAGAGAAGAGGAAGCTGTGGCATGCACCCCTAAACAAAGGAAGGGAACAAGAGGTGTCTTTACATGGAGTACGGCTACTTTACCATCCTGTATTTTGCGTTTCATCCTTGCCGGAGCGCAAAGCAATGCCAGCAAAAGGATGGCTCATCTTTAATTAACTGTAGCTGATCTGTTTACTTCCCATGTCATTAATATTAATATGGCACTGGTCATGTGTATAAAAGTATCTTACAGCAAAGGTTGAGCAAGAGAGAGGGAGAGAGTGTGCGGGGATAAATAAGAAAGACCCCAATTCTCTCCAGTGACATAATAGTGAAATGAGCAGATATAAATGTGTTAAGAGTATCTCTTGCATCTTGTATGGACTGCATGCATTTAATCTGGAAAGCTTATTAAGGCCGAGTCATTGCTATGCAAAGAAGCGCTCAACGCTTTTCTCTGCTCCTTTCAGCCGAGTGCAATGTTTGGCCAATAGGCCTGGCCCCCCGCCTCCCATTGGGCATTCATAACATGCAACATTTGCACAATGTATCTCTCAAAGGCTACTGAATAGGGGGCCTTAATACTCATGTAAACAACTGCAAACCAATTACTTAATGAATCGGCTCCACACATAATGAGGAGCAGCACAAAGGCCCATAAATGCATTTTTTGCACCAAAGCCCTGCTTTAAACTCCAATCCCTCAGCTGTAGCGTCGGCTTAACTGCCACATCGTAATTATGGTTAAGACAACAGAGGCAGGCATAAAATTTTTTTTCAACTTTGGGCCCAGCCAGCATGTCTTTTGATGTTGCTCATCATCTCAGTAACAAAATAACAGCAATAAGTGTGTGTATGTGGCGGGAGAGTGAAAGAGAGAGAGGGAGAGCGAGAGAGAAAAAGAGAGAGAGAGATGAGCACATGTTTTGTAGTGTTCAAGTGTAGGGCACTTGTGGAAGCAATAAAGCGCAAGAAATTGCTATGGTGAGAGGCATTCTTAAACAGGAAAAAATATGAAAGTATTCACTGGAAAAGTACACAACACTGAAAATCTTCTACCTTTAAAGTGCAACTTCATATCGTATTGATTTACAACCAGACCAAGCAAGCGAAAACACTACAACCTCATCACAAAACAGCCGTCATGAGGTCTTTGTGTGTGTGTGTGTGTGTGTGTCTTGCCCAACAGATTCTGAGGTATGTGCTATAACTTGGAGCTGTAGGGGGGTATGTGGGATGAGGAAGAGGAGGGGTTATGATCTGAAAGCATCTCACCCTGGAGAAGACTCATGTTTATTAATGCAGCCATTCACTGGGCAGGCCATGGCATCCATCAGAGAGCTGTGATCGAGTGTGGCCATTATGCCCTTCCCATGGCTAATAGTGTATGCTACCCAGGGAGGGAGAGAGAGAGAGAGAGATTGGAAGTGGAAAGAAAAAAAACTAAAATAAAAAAAAATAAATAAAAAAAAATGGTACAGAGGAAGAGCCCAGGCCAGTAGACTCCTGGCCCCTGTGTCAGCACAGCGCTCAGTAATTACATGAAATCAAAGACGATTACTCCTCATAATGTTTGCCCACCCATTACCTGCCGTAATATATCTACAGTGAAGAGGTGCATCAGCATGGAGAGCCTGTACCTCAGCAATGTATAGCTGATTGTACTTAGATTTATTGATTTATTAAAATATTCTACACTCAGCCTTTTCTGTAATTTAAAGCTCTGATTCGGAAACATAATAAAATACACAACTTGCTGTGTGAGGATGTGTGATGCAAACAGTCACCCTATTTATAAAAACACATTCAATACCATGTAATTGTACTGCTGCCCATACAGTTTCTTACCGCATGTGTTGAATAAGCCTCTTGCTGCTCCTGTTTTTTTCATTATCTGATAAACCTTAGAATATAAAAAGGAAAATAATGCGCATTACAAGCAAACTTGTAACTATTAATGTTACAAAAAAGGTAGTCAAAGCATAAAAAGTTAGATTTTTACATAAAAACATAACATTTTTGTTTAAAATAAAATTCTACTTAGAAGAAAAAAATATATAAAAAATCCAAAACTTACAGATTACATTTTAGATTATATAATTTTTGTATGACAACAGCTGCTTCCACTTAGTTTGTAATGAAAAAAAAAAAAACATGAAAATTTAAATTAATAAATAAATCGCAATAGCCACAAAAACAATATCTCAGAAAAGTCTAATATTTGTCCAGTCCTACTTGGTATGCAACCATACATAGAATAAATAATATACAAACAAATATTCTTAGCACTATTTCCCACATATCAGAAATGTACTTTTTAGGTTAGAAAAAGAAGAACTGGTAGGTTCTAGTTCTAATTTGATAGTTTTAGGTGTCGTACTGTTTAGTTCAGCACCTGGGAAAACTACAAATCACCAAATGTGTGGGAAATCACTGCTTGGGATTGTGTAAATGATTTTTGTGGGCTTCTGCTAGATCAGTCACCTGATGGCTCCAAGTCAGAACCTTCCTCCTCCTCCTCTTCCTTCTGTGCGTTCTGCCACTGGTGCTCTTGTGTGACCGATTGTTTAAGCAGCTGATATGCCTTTGTCTCTACAAAAAAAAAAAGATAAACAAACACAAAACAGGCTGATCAAATATTTGCCCAAGACCCGTGTTCCCAACTTTGCAGAGCCTCTGTGTTTGATGAACCAACAGGAGCCTTTGAGAGCTCTGATGAGGAAAGAGTGGAGGTGGAAGAACAGAAGACGAAGACTAAACTATTGATTTAGTTCAGACACGCAGGCAGTCGGCTGTCACCATGCAACAAGAAGCGCACCATCCTTTTGTGTTATTGCTTATCTGACCTCAGTTCAGTCAAGCCTTACTTTAGTCTCTATACCTTTTGAATGTAATAATTCTAATACTACTACATATTTACCTTGGTATTCTTTCAAATAGAATTTAGATTGGTGGAATTATATAACATGCCCATTTTGTTCACAATAATGTTGAGTTAATTATACAGAATTACACACAAGTTAGTTCTAACTGAGTAAACTGATTGGACGAGTGGCATTCCACAAATGGTTTTAACACAGAACAACGGCACTGGGACGTTTAACTATATGTATCACTCTGTTTTACATTTGTTCTAACAAGCATTCATTACACTAACTGTCAGTTGCCAGCATGGGGGAAAGGAGGTTGGTACAGTCCACAATAACGAAAAGAGGGCAAATCAGCTGCCTTCCAAAACCCGCATGTTAAACCAGGAAACACTCCAGCAAGAAAATACATCTGCTAATGTTGTCATCTCAAACATTGTAAAAACTCTCCTTTGTAAAGTCGTTCCGAAATGCCTCTGAACTGTCTATACTGTTTTGGTTATGGCCAAAACTAACTAACTAAACTCTAACACAAGGCTGAATCCCAAATCCCTGTCTGCCCCCTAAAAAACAGCACAACTTGTTTTGTGAAAAAGGGATTGTACACCCACGCTTTCCATTTAACTCTATTTGGTATTTAACCTCAGGAACCTGGAAGTTAGCTGATATTCTAAAGCAGAATAAGTGGAAAAATAGGGAGAAACTTGCGAGACTTACGTCCCTGTCCACCACCTCCATAATTTACTTCCCTCACCATTGGTCTACATACAGCTGGTAAGATTTTAAAACTACTAGACTACTTTAACTACTACTTTAAATAGAAAAAGAAATCATACTCCTTTAGTTATAATCGCTCTTTGTAGAACTGTTTTATATCATAGTTCGTGCTGTCGTATTAAATGTCAGCACCACTATGATATCTTCTGCACTTGGGCTGCACCCTTTTGCTTGTGAGCCATGCTGTTATTCAGTAAAACAGCACAAAAAACAGTGATTCTACTTACTTAAGTTTATGTCCTACTGTTACTTTAAAAAAAATCTATTGGCAACTACAGAAAGGTAGTTCACCAATTAGCTACAGTACTTCTGTTCACTCTTTTACCAGTGATACTTATTTAATGGTTTATAAGAAGCACAGCTCAATTATCACATGAAACTATGAACAATACTAATGCTGTGCCTCTTTGAAGTTTTTTTCTTCTCTCACTTTCCTTCTTCTCCAACTACTCCTACTACTAATAGGGATAATGTGATGGGGAAATTTTGATAACCAAATAACAATAAGCTACATTTTATTCAAACAAACATTTATGGACTTGACTAAAATCCAGTCCATTTCTGACCTGACCCAGTGACCCACAATTGGTCACTAAAGGAAAACGAAATTTTTTTTTAAAAATCATTATAAATTAGTCACTAATTGTAAATCCCAAAACGATTTCCATTGACCGGCTAATAACATGACTCTAAAACTTCCAAAAATGAACCAAATACTCTGCATTGCCTCATTATCTTACTGATTTTCCTAGAGTTGTTGACATGCAACAGATGAAAAGTGTCTTTCCCTCATTTTACTGACTAAAAAAGATAAACATGTACAAAAAAAATCTAAAGGATGTTTTTGTGTGTTCTGCAAAGTCAACAAAACATTGTTGTACACATGTGAAATAAATGCACATCATAAAAAAAAAAAAAAGATTTATTCAGATGATTTTGGTGTTTACTGTGATGACTGCAAAAGAAAGAACCTACTGTCTGCCTGGAAATACAGACAGGGATAACAGAGGTGTGTGTGTGTGTGTGTTTTGTTCTGCCGTGCCTTTGATTAGTGGCAGTAAGAGTAAGCCAGCAGATAAAAGGCACAGTATGAAATCAGATAGCCAAGTGGAATAATGGACAGTTTTACATTTCTGAGCCTGGTGCTGGTGGTTTGCTACTCTGAACTCTTAAAGACATGCCTTCACATCCAATCTTTTCAAGTCTGCCTCTAGCTGTAAAAGATAATGAGAACCAATGCCAGATCTTGTAGGGCACTCCCCAGCCAGCCAGCGGACAATTAACCAGCTACATTATTCTGCCAGAGAATCGCAGTTTCACATGTAGCAATGACAGAAGAAGGTGGAGATGAGCTTGTTTTCTCTTGTGATAATTAGAGGACCTGCTCTGCTCTTCAGCTGGAACATTCACCTAGTTCATCATTTCACAACTGCCCTTTTTATGGGGGGTTTGAGGTGTCCATTATTCACTGACCAAGAGAAAGAACTTCCAATTGGGGCGGAATTTCTGTACTGACTTTTTACCTCTAATAGGAATACATTCCACAGGGCTTTGGTTGGTACTGTCCTCTTCATCACTTTGTTCTCCTAGAAAAAAAAATTAGAGAAAGAAAAGCATGGTCAGAGCGGAGAGCAGAAAAGAGAGAAGAAGATGGAGGGGGGTTGGTTGTGCAGTCTTTGAGTATCTGAACATCAGGACTGGGATGGGTGTAAATGGAAAAATTAAGATCCATGGTAAAGGAATGGCATTGTGACACAATGTTCTGTCACAAGGACCAAAAGGCCCCAGCACTTTCTATCGAAAAGTCGAAAGTGTTTTTGATCTTTTATCAGAATGGACTCACTATCGTTCAATCATAAAGCATTACAGCCTATAAGCATGACTGTCTACTTCTGAAAAACCTGCAGATTTCATCTTTAACCTGTGTTGGCAGCAAGTTCAGTAAGCAGGATGCTTTTTATAATCACACAATCTCAACAAAGCTGAAAAGCCTTAAATAAATATCAATACAACTGTTTAAATTTTATTTATAAAAGCATTTCCTGTTCTATACAAAAATGAAAACAGGATGTGTTTTCTAAATAAAGTTGACTGTACTATCATACATAGAATCAAGAAAGGTTATCATACAGCAATGCAATTTAACAGGTCTAATGTAAGACCTATAGACTATATTATATATTTAGATGAGAAAATGCACATATTTTCCAGTCTCTCTGGGTTATGAGGTGTACCACCCCAACATTTAAAATATTTTTAAAATTCATATTAACATACCCCATCAGTTTTTTGGCATATTGTCTTTAAAATAGCACTTCAGAGCCACCTACTGGTATTGCGTAGCTTGTTTTGTGCCTGATAGTGACGCCTGTTTGCTGAGATACAATGGTTACAATCGCTTTTTAGTCACTGCCTGTCATCTTTACAAACACAATATATATATTTCTTAGTTATTTAATTTTCACTTCTTAAATAAAAAAAAAAAAAAAAAAAAAAAAAAGAGATCTGCTATGATAAATAAATCAAATCTCAATCAAAAATACTATTACATATACGGAGTTGACATGCATGGTACAGTAGCTCTAGCTTAACATAGTCATACTGTATAATCCATGAACTGATGTCTATATCAAATTGTATATTTGTTATTCTTTGCAAATGTAACTTTCTAAAAGGAAGATATAAATAGAAACCATAAATTTTGCTCACTTGCACTGTTAGCATATAACAGCTATATAATAGCTGTATGGGGCTCTGAGAATAAATTCAATATGATCCAAGTTTTGTTACTTCTAGAGATAGGTCCGAGATATACATATGTACATGAATTTATTTCATGTGTTGCTGGTAAAAAAAATTGCAAACATATCTGTAGCATGACTATATGAAATGATACACTTATGCCTCTTTTCCACTGCATAGTACGGCACAGCACGGTTCAGTACAGCTCACTTCGGTTCGGCTAAGTTTGGCTCGGTTTGCGCTTCCACTGCAGTGTAGTAACGCTTTAGAGTGGGCGGGATTATTCACGTGTCGTTTTAGTTGCGGCGCCTCTACTGCCGTGACATCATCGTAAACGCGCCACAAACAAACACACAACAATGGAGCATATCGACGGCATGGTGTTTTTCATTCTCGGCATGTGGATGTTTTTAACAGCGAGACGAAGGAGTTTGTTTCAAAGGAGGCTGATGGCAGCCAGAGAAATTCTTTGGTTAATACAAAAAGGTGCGTGCGATCCTTCTCTGGCTGTTCTAAATATAGCGGTTCTGTTGTGTCTCGTGTCGCAAGTTCAGTGACGCAGTAATCACGATTTTCTCCGGCCAATCAGTGACCAGTGGAGTTTACACGTCACGTTTTGGTAACGGTTCGCCGCGCTTGGAACCTCGGCTGAGGTGGTACTAAAAAAAAGGACCAGATACCATGTACTGTTCCCAGTGGAAAACCCCCCAAAAGTGAGTTGAACTGAACCGTGTCGTGCCGTACTATGCAGTGGAAAAGCGCCATTAGACATTGTCACCTGTGTCACCTTCCCACCGAACAATTTCTCAAAATGAATAGCTAGCACACATCTATGCTTGCAAATAATGGTTTGCAGGCAGGCAACACCAAATGAAATAGCATCTACAGTATTATATATTTAACTATACAAGCCATTGTCCATAACAATACATTAATTGGTTATAAATTAACTGTAGAATATAGCAATCAAACTCTTTACTGAGGGTAATAAGTTCAATGAGAAATCACATCAGAGTACCATCATAGCAAAACTTCCCCTGTACACACATTTAGGTGTAGTTCTACCCAGACGGAAAGGAAGTGTGACCTTGTGACATTGTTTGGTATTAATTGTTCAAACAGTTGTCATTTTTGCATAAGGAAATAGAATTTATCAGAAAATTAAATTAGTGCACAGCTACTGTACGCTTCATAATAAAGGTTCTGTGTAGGCTTAAATTCCCATAAATGGTTTAAGAGGAGTTCCAGATCCTTTTCAGGCAGGTGACAATAATAATAGTGACAAAATTCTAATTGTGGGCAGGAAGAATGAGTTGGAAGAAAGACCATACTGTATTAGTTAGATGATGTTGTATGAGCAGGAGAGATTTAAAAAAAATAATAATAATTTTTTTTTTTTTTGATAGGCTAGCCAGTTATTAAAGAAACTGACTGACAAATGACAAACTTGTCCTCCAGACATCCTCTATTCGAGAAAACAAACAAGAGTATGAAAGCCATGAACGAATCGCGATTGTATGGCAGTTCACAATTCAACTCCAAAATCGACTTTTTAAAAACCAATTACATTTATACTAGAGAAGAACCAGTCGATTGGCCAGTGACCAGAATTGGCTGGTTTCCAGTTTGTTTGGCCGTGATTGGCCGATCAGCCTCAGATATAAATGATTGTAGGTCTATATCCCTAAGTGCAGTTAGCTTTTGCTCCCCATTTGCATCATTGAGCCCTGGGCACCTATAACCCAGTCACTGGTTCACCCATTGTCCTTCCTTGACCTACTTTGGGTAAGTACTAATCACTGCATACCAGCTACACCCATAAGATCTGTCATTTTGGAGATGCTCTGACCCAGTTTTCTGCTCATCATTTTTTTCAATGATAAATGTGTATTAACTGTAACATTTTCACTTTCAGCATAAGCGTTTAATTCTGATGAATTTGCAACAGACTGTTTTAGTTAGAAGTCAGTATTCAGTATTATACAGCGTTATGAGTGTAACTACATTTCCTATATAACCTTTTGGAAGAGAAAATGGCAGTGAATGGCTAGCAAAAGTGTGAGCAGCTGTGGGCGTGCACTGACCGCACATACTAGTGGAGATGACGGATTTCTTGGAGGGTCTGGCCAGTTTGATCTCCGCGCGGTCATTTAAAAGCGAGGGTAAGCTGCAGGATGAGGAGTCCTCACTCTCTGCTGAGTGATGAGTCTCCGCAGCATGGGTCAAAAGCCTCTTCAGCAGCACTTCGGCCTGTATCCCAACCACACACACACACACACACACACACACCACTGAATATACTCATCTACTCATTCCAGCATTCCTTACAGATAGAGATCATCCAGACGGACCATGTCACTGATAACACATTCAAATAATTGGGATGTTATCAGCTGATGATATCATCCTTCTTCATCACCCTACAACATCTCTTCACAGAAAAAATGAAGAAGAGAAGTTACAAGAAAGCATTAGGATGACAGCTTATCTAATAAAGAAGTCTCTCTCTTTACTCTTCAAATCCCATTCTCTCAAATCAAGTGTGCTGTTTGTAATGTTTAAAAAGCATTAAACTAAAAACGTCTTTAAAAAAAAAAAAACCCTCGGACACATGCATCTGGGTTTATTTTATAGTCATGAAGCTTTATCAACATAAAGCTATATATTATTTTATTGCAGCAGACCAATAAAGATTTCAGGCAATTGGTGCACTTTAAATTTAGTCATGCAACCTGACATGCATGCAAAACATTTTCTGTTCTCTGAGAGCAAATAAGGCAGAGAGAAGGAAAAGCACTTATCCCCATGCTACTCTTGGCCATGAGGATGGGAGAGCTGTTGGATCACACTCTTGAGAGCTCTAGTCTTTCTTTTTCTTGTGTTGGCACATTCCCTTCACGTTTACAAGAGCTAGTACACTAATAATTCCCTTCAACATTCTACTATAAAAATATGATCATATACAAGTCATATGTATGTAAAAATGAGAAGGTTAGAAATATTCTTAGAAAAATTGACATTTTTCATTTTTACTAGAATTAGAATGGAGCCACTATGGCAAAATCAATACAAATTTTCCACATATTTTGTGTGTGGCCTAGACTTATGTGATGTGGATAATATCATCTGTGCAGTCAGGAACTAATAACAAGTGCTTAATAAATTCGATGATCATATTAATGAACTCAAAACATTCCTCATTGAAGAATGAGGAATATATAAGAAATTATACCTTGTCTCAGGATCGCCACATCAGATCATTCGATCAGCAAAATTTTGACATGGGTTTTACCTCGGATGCCCTTCTTGTCACGAAACCACCGACTCTATTGAGCGTTTTACATGGCTTAAGGACCTGGCTCATGGGCCCAAAGACCCAAGAGGGGCAATATTGGGACTGGCAGTATTGGACCCCTGATCAGCAACCGCCTAAACCGTCACTGCCCCTATTTGCCTATATTATGATAAATATTAGTAGTGGGAGTAGTAGTAGTTACTAGCAAAAGACTGCAATTTATTACAGGTAATATACACATAGTCTGGAATTTAAGTAGAGTTTGTCAATAATGTAACGTTTTTTCTTTTAATGTGTATATATTAATGAGATCACTTATACTATTATTTAGTGTAAGCCTTAAATGTGTCTGAATACAAAACGGTACATTTAACAATTAAATATCGCAATACATGTCAAAATAATCTAAATGTGATTTTTTTCTCAAATCATGTAGCCACAATAATAAAAATAGTAATAAACAATTTATAAATAAATAAACAAATAATAATTATAATAATAATAGTTAAATCACTCAGCCTTTGAGGTGCCAGGCAAATCTCTAGCTGCACTAAAAACTGGTATTTTAGTGCAATGCTGGTATTGCGCTTTATTGTGAATAACAAAAGACACAACACCATTCAAAAAGAACATGAGTCTACACCTATTTAAGGTTGAGTGGATAGAAGCGCTACCTGTTCTGCATAGGAGGTACTGTAGTGCACTAGGAGCGGAGTGAAGAGCTGCACGATGCTGTTGAGGGAAAGAACCTCCTGCTGCAGCAGCTGAAGGGCGTGTGTGAACCAACGCTCCCACAGAACAACGCCATCACCAGACAGACACGACCTGAACGTACACGTACACACAAACACAAACGATAATAGCACAATCCCACATCATTATCACATACATAACCAACCAGCATTTGACAAAGTCATTGTGATAAAATTACAGATAATTACAAGGTGATACTTTATCACATAAAAGATATAACATACGTAAAAACTCATCCAAAACATCCAATTCACAAAGGAAGGCAGAAGGAACAATAACAAGAAGTGATGCTATTACTCATTACAACATTTATAACTACTCATATTTTCATGTGATTATTAGTGGGTCAAGTGAAATGAATGTTTATTCCATGGCTTAATCTGCATACTGATATGCGGATCGTAATTTTTTTCTACATTTTTATGTTCAATAGGGCTCGATCTTTCAACATATGATATAATATGATACAAATAAAAATATTCATACACTACACAGCCATGCCAGCCTGCTGCAGGATGTAAACTACCTGATGTGTGCTGGATCTTCTGCAGTGGACCAGTGTGTGTTGACCAGTTCACCGTGTAGCAGGCAGCCATGTGGGGAGTTCCATAATAACCAAGGCAGCTGCTGCAGTACCACAGCTCCACACACATTAAGTTCCTCTCCTTTCAACTCTCCACGCTGACTACACAGGCTGCAGAACACACACGGTTATAACGAGCCTACATACACACAGAGTTGAAACACACAGACACACACCCCTATATGTGATGTGTGTGTTACTAATGAAACTGCAAGAAATTTATAATCATTAAATACTCATAACATTACAAATCAAAGAAATTTGCAAGCAAAGCAAAACAATAGATGATTTTAAGATGCCATACATGCTGTTTGTTGACGCACATCCTAATTATCAGCCCCTAACTCAACAGCATGAAGGGAGTTACTATGACAATTCTCTGTGATCTGAAACCCTTTAGAAGCCAGGATTTATTGATAGAATGTTGCTGGTTCCAAGTAATGGCACTTAATTTAAAGTGAGTGCTCTTACAGACAGGATAATGCAATTTCAACTTGAGGAATAAACACTACACAGCGATGAAGAAAAGAAGACTCAAGCAAAGTAGCAAATCGTACCTAATAATCTCCCTAAGCTTCTGTTCACTGACTGCAGAGCTGCTGTACACCTCCGTGTCTCTCGCAGGGAGTCGTTCCTCAATGCTGTCCAGTAGATAAAAAAAATGTTCTATCGACAGTCTGAAAGTAAAAACAAAATATCAGATTAGCAAACCACACCACATTTTATGTGCATGTGCCCATTTCACTTTACCAAAAAAAAAAAAAATTTTTTTTTTTAAATAATTACATTAAACAGTCTTTCAAAAATATAAAGCTGAGACTATTGTAGGATGAAACAATAAAATGTACAGTTTATGCAATCTCATATTAAAAAGGACACGATAAGCTAATTTAAAATCCAAACTTATTTTGTCAACAAATCTTTGAATCCTGAGCACTTTGCAGATAAAATGCTCAAAAAGAATTTATGACAGTCTATACGTGGTTCAGAGGTCAGAGGCCACCAAAGCAATCTACTGCCTCTTTTTGACAGTTTCTTTCTGGATAACATCCCTAGTAAGCCATCCAAGTTACTATATAGAGAAGCCATCTGGCCAAGCCCACTTCAGAGAGACTGCTGTAGCATGCGAGGAGAATCTGTTTTTACAGACTGTATCTCCATCGGTAATGGACAGGGCATCCATGTTTCTGGGTTTTATTTGCCAGAACAATTCAAACGTGACCTTTCCTTACAACATTTCTGTGAAGATTTGATTACGTACCAGGTCAGCCTTTGCAGTTGGCTTTTGTGCACCATGCTGCAGTTCGTATTTATTTCAAACACATTTCTTCATCTGTCATAAAGAGGCATCTATTTTATCTAATACTTACTACATTAGTGGATGCATTTGCATTACCTCTTTGATCAACTTAAAAAGAAAGAACTAGCAAAACAAAAAGAGAACATGCAGAGTGCTATAAAGGCCAGTATATGCTCAGATTCACACATATGGAATGCATTCATGACACTAGTAAAAGAAAATGACTAGAGAAAAGACTTAATACTCATCTCATGACAAGGCCATGTATTTATACTTACACATTAGTTATTTTAGCAACAACAAAAAAATTAAGCTGTTGCTTGATCAGAACTGATTTATTACAAGGTGAAATAAAGTGCATGTAGATCAAACGAGCTGAATTTTTTTTAAATCATGATAAAATTGAGCAGTTTGTAAGAACCTAGGTCCTAGTCATTAGTAAAAAAAAAAAATAATTTTTTTTTAAACTATAAACAAAATCATGCAACATGATGGTGCCTTTTATGATACGTTTTCCAATCTGCATAGTCTGAATATGAACATTAGGTTTACATTTTCAATAATCCAAAAAACATGACAGTGTTTGTGCGATCCATTCAGACTCTAATCAGTTTGTATAAAACACAAGAATGTAGCACAACTACATTTGGCCAAACAATCTCGGTCATGATTCTGGGTGATGTGTCTGAAGCACAGGGCTTTTTCCATACTGCTGTTAGCTATTTGGGCTGTCAGAGTCACACAGCTCTCTGCAGCACCAGATTTGTTTTCAATCCTACATTCTCCACTACCAAATGTAAACTTTCCGACAGAAACGGTAATTTCTTTAGCCTGGATTGAATCAGCAAGGAAATGCTATGGTATGATGTGCTGTATCATTACACCCATACTCATTTTTAACTGCAGAAATTCAGAAAAAAAATAGTTGATGGAATAATTATATGGAATATAGTATAGTAAAGTATATGGAATAAATATACTAAGCTATTCAAGAGCAGCTATCCCATAGATTTACTGTACCTGCTTTAATTGTTATTATGATTAGGCACACCAACTCTAAACTTTCCTACATTCATGCTGCAACTATACAGGTCCTTCTCAAAAAATTTGCATATTGTGATAAAGTTCATTATTTTCTGTAATGTACTGATAAACATTAGACTTTCAGATATTTTAGATTCATTACACACAACTGAAGTAGTTCAAGCCTTTTATTGTTTTAATATTGATGATTGTGGCATACAGCTCTTGAAAACCCTAAATCCCTATCTAAAAAAATTAGCATATTTCATCCGACCAATAAAAGAAAAGTGTTTTGAATACAAAAAAAGTCAACCTTCAAATAATTATGTTCAGTTATGCACTCAATACTTGGTCGGGAATCCTTTTGCAAATTCTTGTGTCTTGTGTCTCTCAACTTTCTCTTCACAATATCTCACAGATTCTCTATGGGGTTCAGGTCAGGAGCGTTGGCAGGCCAATTGAGCACAGTAATACCATAGTCAGTAAACCATTTACCAGTGGTTTTGGCACTGTGAGCAGGTGCCAGGTCGTGCTGAGAAATGAAATCTTCATCTCCATAAAGCATTTCAGCAGATGGAAGCATGAAGTGCTCCAAAATCTCCTGATAGCTAGCTGCATTGACCCTGCCCTTGATAAAACACAGTGGACCAACACCAGCAGCTGACATGGCACCCCAGACCATCACTGACTATGGTTACTTGACACGGGAGTTCAGCAGAGGTGTCAAGTAACGAAGTACAAATACTTTGTTACCTTACTTAAGTAGAAATTTTGGGTATCTATACTTTACTGGAGTAATTATTTTTCAGCCGACTTTTTACTTCTACTCCTTACATTTTTAAGCAATTATCTGTACTTTCTACTCCTTACATTTTAAAAATAGCCTCGTTACTCTATTTTTATGATCAGAACGCGCAACCCCCCCCCCCCCCCCGGTCGCATGATAAGAACGCGCACAACATCCGCCGCCCCATCCCCCCTCCCCCCCCCGGTCGCATGATAAGAACGCGCACAACGCAAACCCCCCCCCTCCCCGTCGCATGATCAGAAAGCGAGACCTTAATGCTTTTGTCTCCCCTCACGGTACTTTTACTTTTATACTTTAAGTAGTTTTGAAACCAGTACTTTTAAACTTTTACTTAAGTAAAAAGCTTGGGTTGATACTTCAACTTCTAAAGACACCACTGGACTTCAGGCATTTTGGCATTGCCCTCTCCCCAGTCTTCCTCCAGACTCTGGCACCTTGATTTCCGAATGACATGCAAAATTTGCAACCTGTAGCCCATTTCCTGCACACGGTGGCTCTGGATGTTTCTACTCCAGACTCTTCTCCACAATCTTCCTCAGGGCCCGGTCACCTCTTCTTGTTGTGCAGCGTTGTCTGCCACACTTTTTCCTTCCCACAGACTTCCCACTGAGGTGCCTTGATGCAGCACTCTGGGAACAGCCTATTCATTCAGAAATTTCTTTCTGTGTCTTACTGTCTTGCTTGAGGGTGTCAATGATGGCCTTCTGGACAGCAGTCAGGTCGGCAGTCTTACCCATGATTGCGGTTTTGAGTAATGAACCAGGCTGGGAGTTTTTAAAAGCCTCAGGAATCTTTTGCAGGTGTTTAGAGTTAATTAGTTGATTCAGATTTAGGTTAATAGCTCGTTTAGAGAACCTTTTCATGATATGCAAATTTTTTAAGATAGGAATTTTGGGTTTTCATGAGCTGTATGCCACAATCATCAATATTAAAACAATAAAAGGCTTGAACTACTTCAGTTGTGTGTAATGAATCTAAAATATATGAAAGTCTAATGTTTATCAGTACATTACAGAAAATAATGAACTTTATCACAATATGCTATTTTTTTGAGAAGGACCTGTATACCGTTTACAGTCATTTTTATTTGTTAGTCACCTGCATTATACTTCATCAACTATGCCAGGCAACAGCTAAAAAACAGATAATAAAAACTAGTTTATCAATCAATCAAACAGTACATTTTCTGTCAAATTCCTCTAACAATAAAAGCTGCCCATGTCCATAATGAGCATAAAGCAGCTCAGCAGGTAATACACATTTAAAACACAAGTATCAACCTGGAATCAAATATACTGCCTAGCAATTCTCTGCACTCGCACTATTTAAACTGGTGGACATCATCTCATGGGCTCTCTTTCTAAAGTGCTGCCCACACTCCCATTCCTCTGAACACTCAGAGAGTGTCAAGAAATTGTCGACTCTACTGTGAGCAACTCTTCCGAGCAGAAAATTGGTCCGTTATAGCATTATCAGGGATTAGGACAATAATGTTGGATTCGGGGTCTAAGCCTTCCCTACATGATGTCCTGAAGCTGCCACTGAGTCGCAATAAGTGAAGCCCTATGAAGCATGACCCGAGTTCATCAAATTCCCACAGACAGACATACAGAGGAGTGTGTGCATGCACACACAAAAACATGAATTCATGCTTATAAAGACTCAAAACTAAAACAGGAAAAAGTACTGGCAATTGTTGTGCTTTGGCTGGTGCTTAAAAAGAACTCTATTGTAGACTCCTCGGTCACTCATAATAAATATGCTGGCCCCATCATCTGCTGCTCCGGACGTTCCTACTGCATAAAAATGTATAATTTAAGGCTCTGAAATCTTTCCCACAAGCGATTATTTGGGAAAAGATTAGAACAAAAGGATACTGCATAGGATCTCTGTCATACAAACTATCACAAAAGACTGTAAAGCATTTTCTGAGAAAGTACTACCTATGTTCTGGCTTTGGGAAAATAAGTTCTCCAGTCTCTATTCCAATTTTGGACTTTTCTCTCTCATGACCGGGTGTACCACTCTTCATAGTGTTATGCTGCTCATGGAGGCCATCATTAAGTGAAACCGAACCATCTCTGCTGGAGATTAGTGAAAGTTCAGGAGTGTCTTCGGCTCTACCAGTACTGAAGCTTCTGCTTTTATTCTGATCTGAAAACACAGAAACATAACGAACATTTCAATATTAAACATCAAACCAGAGATAATACAACTGGTAAAATCAGTTGCTTAACCCCACAAAAAATTAGTCACCTCTAGTTCCTATCTAATGTCTGAATGTACCCCATCATACAAAACATACAAATCAGGAAAAACAAATGGGGGGAAAAAAGCATATAACATTTTTTTTTTAACTTATAAGGCAAATAACTGTTTGAACTGAATAATGATCGAACCAGTCTGTATATGTAAACTAGGAGGCATATATTCTAATTTGGGTCCTAGATACGACACACAATCTCAAACATTTCTACAAGTGTCTGAAGTACATAATTGGTCTAAACCAGAGTTTACTCTGTTTGGGACTTAATGGTTTGCAATACCAATGGAAACTTGACATTCTACACACATTAAACCAGTAAAGCATGAAGAAGCAAAAATGTCTAACCTGCAATGGGTGTGTGATGTTGTTGTGCAGACTCAGGTTCTGCCTGCTTTCTAGAGCTCCTGCTTGTTGGATGAGTGGTGTCTGGGGAAGTACTTTGGATAGAATGGTGCTGTAGTGACGTACTGCTCGCCGGCCTGCTTGCGCTTCTGTGATGAGAGCACACTCCAGATGCCTTTAAGGTCACGTGAGAAGAAGCCAGCTGTTCTGACCCACACAGCTCTACTTCTTTCTCAGATGAGTCACAATCAAACACCGGCTGCCTTTCAGGGACATCACTGGAGTTTAGAATGTCATCAGATAAAGATTTGGTGCCTCTGGCTTTTGAAACTGGCGTGGTCATCAAAGGGCTGTTTTGTAGCAAGGAAAACTCAGGGTGATTAGGTTTTGGCTCGATCAGAGAATGTGCGCTCATGATGCCATCCTCCAACAAAGTGTCTTTGAGGGGTTGCCAACCTATTAAGGAGATAGCAGGTTGAGACGATGTTTGTCCGGCACTGACAGGAAAAGACCTGCTTTGTTCCTGTTAATTATATGGACAGAGAGAGAAAAATATATACATAAATAACTTAAACTGCATTCATGATCCCAAGAAGAAATTCTCTCAAAAATGTTTAGGAAAAATTATTTACATGCCTAAATTTACATTACTTGCAGAGTCAAGTGTGATCAAATTTCAAAGCAGTCATTTGCATTAAAAAATTTTTACACATTACAAAATAATTTATACATGAAACAGCAGTATGTTAACAGCAATCTATACTTTATATCCATATTTTTAAGATATCACTTATTGCATGGGGTATTCATTTCAAAGGATCTTGAAATAATTCTGGCATTGTCTGAAGGTCTGGAAGAAATAAACATATATGAACACTACCTACTATAGGATACTGCAGAATTTTCTGCATGAACTGCCCATTCTCCTCACTACTTAAATTTAATGCTAATTTTTGATGTAATGAGTGTTAATAGCCTCCTTAAAGATGACGTAATGTAGTCTAAAGAGTGTGGTTCCAGACATCAAGACTTAATTTCTTTCCTAAAATTTACTAACCCAAGCCAAATAGCTTTGCTTCGATAACATTCATTAAAATTATTGCAGGTTATTCTGGCTTCTTTCCCAACAAACTCAAAACCAAGAGTGTTCCAATCATTTCAAAAGTCATCTTTAAGACATTCAATTTGGGTAAAGGTTAGATTTCTTCTCCAATCATCCTTTCAGCTGAGTGTAGTGGGATCTCTGTCTTAACTTTTAATCTTCGGAAATGTTTTACTCCCACGCTATGATTCATGACAGCAATGGTACTATGGCACTATGGAATCGGCCACAGAAAATAACAAAAAACACGTGGGCTTCTGTGTCTTTTCTGATAAGGGTCTTAAATACCAAACAGTTAGCTGCTTAATAACATCCACTGTAAACCGCAAGGCCTGCCTGGCAGATCCAGTGGTATAAAAAAGGGAGAGAGAGAGAGGAAGGAAAAGTTAATTTCTTGGCTGAGTGATTTCATCGCTAGCTGCAGGGCAAAGTAGAAAGTGTTTTGCTAAAGTAGCAATTGATTCTTCTATCAATCTGTGGCACGTGTCTGCTCTTCCAAGGAAAGTATTAAATATGAAAATCATATCCCGTTATCATGGCTTCCCAGCTTTCAGGCTGGTAAGCTCCCCTAATGAATACTGCTGCCTCGGGGACATGCGCGCAGCCAGCAGTGGCGTCTATGCATAATGGAGTGATTCCTCCCATCTCTGCTCATTGTAATATTGCCAGACTCATGGGGGAAGGGAGGACACACAGTCACAAGTGACTGCTTGAGACAACATGCTCCAAGTCATTATGAGCCGTCTTCCACATTTCATCTGAAAGCGCTCAAATCGCTTGAAGTGATGGAAAGAAAGCCGCAGGATTCAACTACATTTACAGCCCAAGCACAGCATGCTGGATTAGACACCTGTGCTACCACTGATATGGTGACAAAACCATAGAGTCTACATAACGGTTATTCTGGTTTTTCAGGACTACAGACTGAAGCGTGCTTTAATTGGTCGTAATCACAGATGGCTAATATAACTGTTTACTGCTAAGCAATAAGCAGCAAAATACTGAGGTTAAAAAAAGGCGGCAGCAGCCAGTCAATGCTCTTAGCATAAAAGGTAGTCAGTACTTTATTCAAGAGCTCCATAAAAATGTGTGACATTTCAGTTTAAAACCTGCAATACTGCTTTATAAAATAAAAAGAATCATTTCAGCTCAAAGAACCTCACAGTAATTATCTCAAACACTTCTCAAATACCTTTTGATCGTAAATTAATTGCAGCCTTTGAACACCAATATGCTGCACAAAATGTAAAAATAAAAGTGGCTACTGAAGAAGAACTGCAGAGTAATGGATATACTAGCTCTTATTATTTTCTCTCACGCTTTCTTTTATTTTAGCTAAAAAAATTAAATGGTGATATCTCTCATCAAATGAAAATAGCTTAGCTTAGTAAACTTCCAAAAACTTGAAATGCCAAATAATGGTTTAAAGCTCTTACCGTTTGTGCTTCAAGTCTTCTTTCACATTCCAACTTCTTCCCTGCCTCCAGAAGTCTTTCAATATGATTATTATATTCCTGCTGTATAAAATTTCATCTAATTAGAAATTAAGCAAGATGTTTTAACTCATCCAGTTCAATAATAATAATACTTAATTTGAGGCATGTTAACACTGTGATTATCAATGCACTGGCAACCTTTAACACAAAAACCATCAGTACACTGATCTTCTAGAACTCATGTACATTATAGATGAGCATAACTCAACTACAGTGGAGCACTTCAGCACATACTTAAAGCGTTACAGCATAAACATGAAAAAAGGGGGAGAAAAAGGAGAATTAGGTTTATCTCTGAAAGTGTAGTCACTTGGTGTGGATATTCCCTTCTGAGTGCCCTTAACATTGCCTGCCAGGGCTCTTCATCAATCCCGTGGTTAGTCAGAATGACTGTCTTAATCCAAATTTCAATTAAAAAGCCTAATGGCAGTAGTGAGGACACTGGGATTACCTCCAGCCTGCCACTTAATTTGCCTAAGACAATAGCAGCTCCACTAAAGGAAAGTGAGCACAATTCACTACATTTTTGCAATAACTTCCTAAATAATTACTCTCACAAATAAATAACAGCACATAGCAGCACTACAGACCTACGAATGTGAAAGTGGGTGAATAAAACAGAGACCGAGGAAGACAGGATGGATTTTTATATGTAATAGTTCTATACAACAAACAATCATTCTATTGATTTCAATTTAACAGATAGTCAAAAGTGTGTTTAACCAGGTGTGTGTAGCTACACTATTTGTGCGTTCACCTATCATATCAATAATGTTAAACAACCTTTTTGATATCCAATGCTCTCTTGAATAAAAAAATCCACAAATATAATCTAGACACATTAAAAACAAAGACTGTAATTTTTTTTTTAGAGAAAGGGATTTCCAGAGGTACTTTAGCATCTAAATAGTGGCCAATTAATTTGGGGTAGTGTAATTAAACAAATTGGCAAATTTGCTATTAAGCTGTTCAGTTTTAAGTGATAATCGTCCACAGCTATTGTTTTCTTTTTCTCATTTTCCTTAATGCGATAAATGGTGGTTTTGGAGTGTTTATAATTCTTAAAGTGTACAGAGTTTATGAATTAGGCAAATGCAACTGAGAATCAGACTATGATACTGAATTATAGGCAGCAGGTTCATTGATGCTGAGAAATATCATTGCTCATGTCGCAAAAACAGTTTGCACGTAAAGTTGTTACAGTGTATGATCAGTAGAGATGGAGGAAATATCAATTCAGTTAAATAGCTTGATTCTTTTGTGTGGCAATTCATGTAACGGAATTTTTTTTTTTAATTCCGTTTGAGATAATTACAAAATCTAATACAAATAAAATTGGAACATAGGTATTCTGATAATAATCAGGTGGCCACTGGGGATACCCATTTCTAATGATCAGACAACGTGAATTTTTCACTTGATCCACCACTTTTTTTTATTCTATTTTTCAATTCTTAGAAACAAATTAACAAACAAATAAATCCTTAATTGTTTTTTAAATGCCAATTAAGACCGTAACATTACAATACTAAGTCAAGGTTCCATGAACATTTCAAAAGCACAACACTGATATAAATAATACGGTATTTAACATCACATCAAGATTAACATGATCTATGGCTACACAATTTTTTATTAATTTAAAAAGTAAATTATTTATTTTGGCATATTGCAATTGTAATTTAAACTGATATTTTACTATTAAATGTACCATTCTGTATTCAAAACTATTTACTCAGGCTAACACAAAAACGTGGCATAAATGGTCTCATTAAGAGAATGTTTGCCAATATTTATTTATCAACTCAAAAGTATTTAAAAAACAAACAAAAGCTTAAAATTTTTGATACTACATCAATACTGTAATATATGTATATTACCTGTAATAAATTGCAGCTTTTTTCAATTAAATAATTGCACAGGTCCATATTTTGATATGTACTAACAGTATCACAGACCATACATCTGACATGCACTACACTTTCATTTGGACAGCTAGGGGGAAAACGCCTTTTTTGATGGGCCGTCTATCTGAAAATCCTTGGGTGACACAATGACCCCTTAGTTTGCAGGTAGTTTCTTATCTTAATCAAATGAGAAATTCCAAACGCAGAACAATGAATACAAAAGTAACATACCAGCTCTTTTAAGCTACTTCATAATCAGCATTCTGCAGAACAGTTGCCAAACAAAAAGTACCTTCAAGTGGTGCAGTAAAGTGTAGTCTACAGAGAATTCCTTTGCTTTTAATACCAGGCTCTCAGCAGTTCTTAGAAGCTCAAGGTTACGAGTCTTTGCTTGCTGCTCTCTCTTACACAGCTCCTTATGATAGTGCCGCATCTTAGTGCATTTTGGCCTGGCCCTGGTGGAGAAAAATAAATAAATTTCCTACCCATCTTTAACAAGGGTCACAATTATTCTGAAGCTGATTTATTTAATGAGCTGGTTTGCATATGTTTATCAGTTACCTTTTATCAGTTAGCTAGTATGTAATTTTTTATACATTTTTATATATTGTAGATGTACACAGTATATACAAAAGTTTGGACGCAAGTTCATAAGCTTGGATTTATTTTCTACATTCTAGAACAATACTGATTTTTTTTTTCCAAACTATGAACTAATACATATTCTATAAAAAAGTAACAACAAGCATTTGCAAAAACCCATCAAATACCATGAAGAAACCGGCTCTCATGAAGACCAAGGATTAGCAAGACCAAAACTCACCTCTGCTGCAGAGAAGATGTTCATTTACAGTTACTTAGAGTTACCAGCCTCAAAAATCACCAATTAACAGCACTTCAGATCAGAGTTGTTATGAAGGCTTTATAGAGCATGCGTAGCAGACATCTTAATATCAACTGTTCAAATGAGATTATTGCATATTTTGGATGCCTTCAGCATTGATATACAATTTAGAATGGAAAAAAAAATCAGGAAAGACCATACAAAAGGTGTCCAAACGTTTGATATAAAAGTCAGGGAAAAAAGGTATACACATTTCAGCATGAAAAATATATGACTCTCTTCTGACGATCACATGATAGCATCAACAATGGTGCGACTACTGACATCTTTAGAGGAAACATAAAACTACACGTTGCTTCAGTAATGCAATTTGAGGTTTAAAAATGGGCATAGATAGATCATCATAATGATATGATAATTATTTGATAACTGTTGAAGTGGGTATACATTTTTGGCTGACTCTCTATACATATTTTTTATATATATATATATATATATATATATATACATATTATATATATATATATATAAACACATATACATAGCGTTTATTAAACACCACAATAGTGATATTGAACTAAAACACTCAAGTTATCTGAGGAGTAACTACAAATTCCTGCTAATGGCTTTGGACATTTAATTGCTACTCAATGGCAAAATACCTTTTGCTTAAAAAAAGGGGGGGGGGGGTCAAAAAAGGGAGAATAATGGAAAAACTATGTATTTAGATCATGAAGGCTGATTCACTAACCTCTTGCATATTCCCTTTGCAAGCACTATCACAAAAATGTTTGTTTGCTTCCATGAATTTAGTGGAGACACACAAAAACTAGTAGGTCTCCAGCACTTGTGTTAAGAATCATTGTATCATACATAAGTGAAGTGAATAAATTATCTATTTGTCCTAAAAACAAAGTTTCTCTGTGAAGTCCAATTTATACAACTCAACATACGGGTCATTAACAATATGAGAAACATCGGATTTATGCACCTATGAAACTCTACACCACATTACAAATAAAATAAAAAAAATACATGCGTTACCAGATATTGATGTTGAAGCATTTATTTATTCAGGGTTTAGCTCTATTCAAAGTTTTAACCAAACTAAACTATTTTTGTTGTAGAACAAACAGTGTATAAAGAGGGATCACAAATATTCCACTATTTCTCATGTTTGTGAGAACTTTCACATACAAAAAATATATTGCTATGTCTATACCTAAACTTAAGCTTATCCACAGAAAAAAAATTAAAACATGTAAATGGTAGTGTATTTACTTATTTATTCATGTGTTTGTTTTAAATAAAATCATAATTTTTGTAAAACAAAGGCACTTACAGTCTTTCTCCCGATCTTGAGTAGGTGAACAAGGCTTCCTCCAACTCATGCCTTCTTTTTTCCCTAAAGTGTAAAAAAAGAAATGCTATTTATGATTTCATTACGTTAGAAACTTTAATAGCCGTTGCTCTGTCGTGTCTGTTGATATTCAGATGTCTGGAGGCTGGAGCTGAAAGTAGTAAGTCTGTAAGCTGCAGCACAGCTATCACAGATTGCCACACAGAGGTTATAAACAAACATCCACCTCTTTTAATACGCGCTCTATAACGTCTAACACACACACTACATGTCGTTTCTACCTTCTCGTTTACAGGTCTGCCTAATCAAATCAGCTAACTCCACGTCAAACTTGAACCGAAGCTGTAAAATCTCTAGGATGCTAGTGAGCTAGCAGCCTAGCAAAGCCACTTTCCCAGACTAATGTTTGCTCGCTAATAGCGTGGATGCTCAATGCTAAGCAACGGCAATAAAAACGTTTAGCAAGGCAGTGCGATGAAATAGCTGCTTTAAAACAACAACAACAACAACGTTAGTCAGCACGAGCCAGCTAGTTTCATTCAATTAGCCCAATATACCAAGGTAACATATACGCACCTCTAAAACAGATCTTGGCACAACTTTTTAGTCAGATAAAATAATGTATGAACCTTCTTACCTTTCGTGTATATTCTTCTGAATAGAACCAACAGTTTCGAAGTATTCAGAAGTGCAAAAAGCCATGACAGCTTAGTCGAAACCTTCGTAAGAGAACTAGCACGTTAGTGTTAGCTACTGTATGTCCCAAACCGCTAAACAGTGGATCACAGCTTGTGTTAGCAGCGGCTGCCATGCGTATTATCAGTCACGTGCATCTCACCCACACACCCACAAGCGCTCGCACACATGTTCTGTCCCATGGAACGCCATTGTATACGAGGGTTTACGGTAACAACTAGCCGCTAAAACAAAATATATTTTTTCTTAAAAATGGCCAAATTAGTTATATAAAGTGATTACATAGTACTGCACTTAGTACTAATTTAACTTTTTAAACACCGTCCAAAAATTAATTTCTTACTGTTAAAGTATATTGTTATATTATTCCATTAATATTTAAGTAAAAAGACAGTAAAGTGACTGAAGTCAAAAACAAAATGTGTGCGCGCGCGCCGTTTGCGTGAACATGGGTTTCCAAACAACGGTGTTTTTAAACAAATAAAAATAATGCTTACATAAGCTTTCAATATTTGCTCTAAAACAAATTACAAAATATAAAGTTATATTTTTGAGATTTTTCCCCCGGAGAAGTAATTTTCAGCTCACCTCTTATATCATTATATCCTGATTTTTTTTAATGAGCACTTAGCTAGTATGCAGTGCAATAGATTTAAAAGAACCAATTAGGCCAATTAGCCTATTCTACATATCTTTGAACTATTGGAGGAGACCGGAGTACCCCGCGGAAACCCACCAAGTGCAGGGGCAGGTGTCCCTGGAGAAGACAGCGGTTAAGGGCCTTGCTCTAGGGACTAACAACGACAACCTGCTAGAGCTGGTAAATAATATCCTTGGTAAATGTCTCAGTGCTTTTTAAGTCATTTATTTTACCAACACTATCCTTAACCCATATATTTTAACATTAAGCTTTTGATATAATTGCTTTAAACTCGAGCTTAAGGTAGCCATGATAGAAGAGAGAAATAACCAAATGTCTTACTCTACAGACACTTTATTTTAACATTTTATAATAAAATGAGGTGTGCTTTTTGTTACACAAAGTTTACACAAAAAACTGCAATTATCCTGAAATAGCTAAAAACATGTGAGTGTATGTGCCCTGCAATGGATTGGCACCCCGTCCAGGGTGTACCCCACCTTGTGTTATATTTGTAACTGTGCTATTATTATTTTTATTATTATTGTTATAAAAAAAGAAGCTTTCATTTGTCATGCATACATTACAGTATACAGGAACATTTTTGTATAATCTTACTTGTTAGGAAAAAGGGTCAGGTAAAGTTAAGGGCCTTTCTCAAGGGTCCACAATGACAGATCAAAAGTTTAATCCGAGAAAATGTATCATTTTAAAGGAAAAATATGTTGATTCCAAATTTCACGGTGTCAACAAATCCCAAAAAAGTTGGGACAAGTAGCAATAAGAGGCTGGAAAAAGTAAATTTGAGCATAACGAAGAGCTGGAAGACCAATTAACAGTAATTAGGTTAATTGGCAACATGATTGGGTATAAAAAGAGCTTCTCAGAGTGGCAGTGTCTCTCAGAAGCCAAGATGGGTAGAGGATCACCAATTCCCACAATGTTGCGCAGAAAGATAGTGGAGCAATATCAGAAAGGTGTTACCCAGCGAAAAATTGCAAAGACTTTGCAGTTATCATCATCAACTGTGCATAATATCATCCGAAGATTCAGAGAATCTGGAACAATCTCTGTGCGTAAGGGTCAAGGGCGTAAAACCATACTGGATGCCCGTGATCTCCGGGCCCTTAAACGACACTGCACCACAAACAGGAATGCTACTGTAAAGGAAATCACAGAATGGGCTCAGGAATACTTCCAGAAACCATTGTCAGTGAACACAATCCGCCGTTGCCAGTTGAAACTCTACAGTGCAAAGAAGAAGCCATTTCTAAGCAAGATCCACAAGCACAGGCGTTTTCATTGGGCCAGGGATCATTTAAAATGGAGTGTGGCAAAATGGAAGACTGTTCTGTGGTCAGACGAGTCACGATTCGAAGTTCTTGTTGGAAATGTGGGACGCCATGTCATCCGGACCAAAGAGGACAAGGACAACCCAAGTTGTTAACAACCCTCAGTTCAGAAGCCTGCATCTCTGATGGTATGGGGTGGCATGAGTGCGTGTGGCATGGGCAGCTTGCTTGTCTGGAAACGCACCATCAATGCAGAAAAATATATTCAGGTTCTAGAACAACATATGCTCCCATCCAGACGTCATCTCTTTCAGGGAAGACCCTGCATTTTTCAACAAGATAATGCCAGACCACATTCTGCATCAATCACAACATCATGGCTGCGTAGGAGAAGGATCCGGGTACTGAAATGGCCAGTCTGCAGTCCAGATCTTTCCCCTATAGAGAACATTTGGCGCATCATAAAGAGGAAGGTGCGACAAAGAAGGCCCAAGACGATTGAAGAGAGCATTTCTATTTCTAAACTTGAGAAACTGGTCTCCTCGGTCCCCAGACGTCTGTTGAGTGTTGTAAGAAGAAGGGGAGATGCCACACAGTGGTGAAAATGACCTTGTCCAAACTTTTTTGGGATTTGTTGACACCATGACATTTTGATTCACCATATTGTTCCCTTAAAATGATACATTTTCTCAGTTTGAACTTTTGTTCCGTGAATTATGTTCTATTCTGAATAAAATATTGACATTTGCCATCTCCACATCATTGCATTCAGTTTTTATTCACAATTTGTTTAGTGTCCCAACTTTTTTGGAATCCGGTTTGTATAAAGTTATACTTCCTGTTCTCCATTTCACCGTATTCTTTTCAATCATGTACCCTGGTAGCCACTCTCAAAGCCCATCTCCACTTGCACCTCTGTGGACCTGTGTCCAAGCAGTGGAAAAAATACCAATTTCCCTAATGTCATTACACAGAGAAATAACTAAATGAAAAGTGTACTGACCGTTATTATTAAATGTAAAGTTGCAATGTTTTTCTCACATATTTATAGTGTAGAGAAAGAAGGGATGCATGTCTACCAGATCATGTCTACCAGGGGTACATGTCTACCAGAGCAGGGACAAGCAACTGGGCGGTATGAAAGTAAGTGTCTCTCAAGTCAATAGAAGCGATTGAGGAGCACTGATAGGAATGTGACTCTATGGACTCCATGTCATGATTCAGTTTAGATAGTAATCATCTGGACTTTTCAGTTTCACCAAAACGAGATGGAGAGGTATTTGAACCCACTTACTATAAATTGCTCTGTTATTCTGGCATCTAATAATATATGGCTGTGGCTTTTTCCATTTCTCATCTAGGATGTGTTACTGTAATAGATTTCTCATCAGAAAAGCTACACTGAAATCACAGTTATGGTTGCATGTTATTTGAGTGTAGTAGTCATGGTGGTAGAATTGTAAGAAAATTGTGGTTCAAAAGTGTTAAAACATATTGTTTTCCTATATAAAAGAACTCTGTCTATCGTGTATATAGCAAGTTTGATGATGATTGTTATTGCAGAAAATTATTACAGAGCCAACTTTGTACTGTATAATGTCAATCCTAAAATAGACAACAGTGAAGGTTGCATTAACACAGTGGTGGAGTAACCACATTTTATGAATTATACTTTAGATTGAGATGCATGTTTGCAGATGAAATTATCATAGCAGCTTATATCAGCTCGTTAGAGTATTGTTCATCTGTGCTTTACACTTCCTAAATTAATGGTCACATTTCTGACCAGGGTCTATAGGACGTGCTCTAAAATATGCACAAAAAGACCAAAAAACAAACAAATATAATTGACTACAATTATTTTAGATAATTTAGTAATTTAGAAAGTGATTTTTTTTCTCAAACAGTTATTTGAATAGGCAAGCTATTCTTGTCTCCTTCCAATGTGGGCTCCACCCAAGCAGTTTCTATGATTCCCACCCCATCTAATTGCTCTTTAGAGGTTTGTTGTGCTTTTTACATGCTAATCTGTCCTATTCATGGTCACTCTGAGCATAATAAATCCTCTTGTTTACTTCCTGCATGTATAATTGATATCATTGCATGGCTCTTTGTTTGCACAAGGAAAGGCTGAAAGGCGTCATTTTGGAGATGACAGCCGTGAGATTTGAGAGCTGCTCCTTCTCTGAGAGCAAGCACAGCTTCAAGTGAAATTCAAAACAAGTAATCATTGACAAATGTATTTCTCCCTAAGGAAGCTCTTTTGAGTGATAGACATTTATTTTTTTGCTTATAGAATGAGCCAATAAAACAAAATTGAACAATAGAGCTAAGTACAGTAAGTAAAAAGGTAAAATACTAATAATTAGAAAATATATGAAAATTGAGCTAACTGTAGTGCCAATATGTACATTGTACCAGAGATGAGAAAGTTAGGGCACTGATACCACTCAGTGGTAGGTTTCTTGCCTACCATGCTGAAGGCCCGGGTTTGATTCCCAGCCAGCGCCCAAACCCCAGCTGCTGGATGCAGTGCCGGTCCCAAGTCCAGATAAAATGGGAGGGTCTGGTTTTGCATCCTGTGTAAAACCTGTGCCAAGTTGTTGTGCAGATCAGCTGGTCTGCTGTGGCGACCCTTTAATGGGAGCAGCCGAAAGACTAACAACAGTTGTAGTTTATAGGACAAGTCTTTTTATTTTAGGACTTTATATTTTAATAGTATTTATGTCTGATATAAATTGTAAATTAATTAAATAGCAAACAATAATATCCTGTATTTCATTGCAATTTGTCTACAGTATTTTGTATATTCCTTATTATTCTGATTACTGAATATAATAGGAACTGAGTTCAAGTTCCAGACACATAACAAATTATTCCTTGACACCTTTGTTTCTTCAGGAATGAAGGAGTCAGAAACATCAGTCTGTTGATGTACAATCAGTCATCACTATTTGAAGCTCAGTTGAATACCTTAGCTTCATCTGAATATTCACTATTATTTTCTGTTTCATCTGAATATCCAGTGTTATTCCATGTTGATTCAGCCTTGGTCACTTTTCACACAACTATCACCGTCCCTGAAGGAGTCCAGGGCTGAATGCAAACTAGATTTCATTGAAAAGAATGTATATGAGGGAAAAATTCCTATGTTCTATTGTCAAATAATACAAAATGGGTCCCATCATACAGTTTATTAATGACCTTTAAAATGAAATATTCTTTGCAGTAGAAATATTTCTTCAGTGATAAACAGCCCATACTGCATATAAATGGGTATACTTCCATGTGTGCTACAACACAATTTTTTTGTAAGCACACAATAAAGATTTCTCTTTCATTCTGTCTCTGAGTAAATTGTCTCCATGAGGCTCAAGAGAGTCCCAGAGCAATTGCAAATAAGGTGAATTAATTTTTGCTCTGAATGTATTCTACATCCGAGTATAAAAGCTTTCAAGTTCTCTGTGTTAATTCAATGGTCACTTGTTTCATAATAGGTTTATGCCATCAGGAAAGTGAATTTGACCAGGCTTTTATCATTGTTCCAGTAAATGGACACTTGTGGTTAGCACCATCGAGGTATCATTTTGACATAGCTATATCAAAAAGATTGAATATGTAATTAGCAAGTAATTATTTGAGTTCCTAGTATAACACAGATAAATCTAATATACTTGCTCATTCATTCATTCATTCATTCATTCATTCATCTGCAGGCTCCTAATGTAACTAAACATTGCTCTTCTTCTTCTTTTGTATTAAGCTTAATTTATTTTCCATATAATAAGGTATCCTAGTGAAATATGAGTGGATTGATATTAAACATATGCAATAAAATAACCTCTGAAATCTAAAAGCACAAAACATTTAATACACTTTAAAATCATAAACATAAAGTGCATTGTACATACAATTCTGTATAGGTTATGTATGCAGTTGTGTGCAATTGTACATCTCATATACTCATGTAACATTTCTCTCTGTGTGTTTATGAGTGAGAGGAAAAGAGGTCCAAAAGCAATTAGTGAGGTACAGTCAAGTGGATAAAAAGGTGCAAAAGCCTCCTTTTAAATTAATGGTTGAAACATCAATGATTTAAAATGGAATGGTGCTTCATCAGAAGTTTTTCTTCAAAACCCAAGATTAAGAAGGAATTGGTCATAGTCGGTCTCCTGAAAAAATGTCAAGACATTATGACACCCATGCCAGTGACAGTAATTGTACTTGGACAATTGACAATAGAAGAATTTGTGTAGAATAGACTTGTAAAATAGAAACTCTCTCAATTTGAATTGTTGCAGTATGAAGCTAAACGAAGGCTTATGTAGATTGGAAAAGTCATTGTGTCTAATTATGAAAGATAATTTAAAATGCTGCTGAAAAACATGCACTTGTGAATGTAAAGCATTTTAATTAGGCCAAATTGATTAGAATGGAGAGGACTCTGCTAAAAGCAGGCAATGTCATAATAAGGTAACATAGAATCTGTCCAGTAACCCCTAGGTGTGAAAGCTGTCCATTACTGGAGAAATGTGAAAAAAATAAACTGACTAACATGTGAACAAATATAATTTATTTGAAGCAAATAGTCTAAATCTGTCAATTACATCTGATTCATTTAGGGTATATTTCACAAAAGGGCATGTTGCTTACTGTATATTGCTCTTATTCAGTAATTTTTCCATCGGAGTTAAAAAAAAAAAAAATTAATAATTAAATTAAAGAAAATGCTCAACTGTTTAGTGCTTTTCAATTTCTCAAAGGGAATTTTAATTCTATGGTGAATCAAGCATGACGATCACAATGCAAACAGAAAGATTCCATTTTTTCTTTTACTCATTTTGGCAATTTATTTTTTCTCAGGCACACAAGGCTGTCTATAACAAACCTTTTTTTCCCCTGCAAATAGACTTTCCTTTAAGGTTTCTAGATGCTTTAAACTGTCACCAGCATTAGCATTTGCATCCATCATGCACTTCATGGTAATATTTTCAAAAGAAAATTAAGCAGCGATATAATGATAAAACAATCAAATGCATGATCACTTTTTGTACAAAAGATGTGTTATGTGTTCCCTGCACATTAAGAACATAGCTATAGAGATTAACAAATTTTAGGAAAAAAGCTCAACTAATTCAAGAGAAAATAAATGGTACATTGTCAAATAATAAAACTGATGTGATCCTTATGTACCTTACCCAGAACTGCCTATTCCAATTAAATTGACTGGAAAGTTACCAAATTTGTGTTTTCCTGATATATTATTGTCTCATACACAACCTTTATTATTATTGTGGAACGTGTAAATGACAACTGTTTTTTTTTTTTTTTGCTCAGGATGAGAGGAAAAAATATTTAACATTATAGGGATATTGGTTATCTAATCAACTATTGCTAATGGTAACAATACTTGCTATAAAGTAAAACATCAGAGCAGTCCCGTAACTTAGGTAGATAGCTACTGTATGGTGAGGCAGCGTGACCGGGATGATCTGCAGCAGTGCTGGACATTGAAGCTGTGTTGTATGCAGTCAAGTGTTTTAGAGCAGTCAGTAATTATCACTATACATGAAAATTAATTGTCTTAATAAAACACAGACACAGTAATACAGCTAATATCCTCTTTTATTGTCAAAATGGCAGTGATTATGTCAGATGAAACATAAGGGCAGGGCCGTTCTCAAACTCCTAGACCTTAAGTTTCTAAATGTGATTGTAAAAACATAAGCACTACAGTGGGACATGTACCAGTTTGCAGTTACCATCACATGACATCTTGACACTCTTGAGACCAATTGTTGTTGGTCTTTCGTTTACTCCTATCATGGGGTTGCCACAGCGGACCATCTGATATGTTCAGTTTAGATAACTTGGCACAGGTTTTACACCACATGGCCTTCCTGACATTTGGGAATGGCAACGGTTTGATGGATGACATTGATTGGTCCTGAATTCTGGGTAAAATGTTGTTAATAACTGGGGTGTCCAGCAGGAGTTGTAAAACTGTACAGTATATATGTAATCTCACTGTTTAGAACCACCAATAGTTCAGTAAATTTTGGACTTCATAGTATACTTTGTCAGCAAAAGAGTGGACCAGTGCTTCCATGCCTGCATTTTTACCCAAATGACAGGACCACAGTGTCCAAAGTGTGTGAAAGAAGCAACCCAAAACATCTGACAGTTTTAAGTCCTGAAAGTGGGTTTCAGTTACAGTCTATAAGTAGTGCAGTCTATAAGAAGGGTCTAACTTGGGAGTTCTCCCAATGTCTAGTTTCAGACAAGCTGATTTGGTTTGATGTAACCGAAACTGAATAGGACAGTCTACAAGAAGCAACCCGCTGTGTGTGTTGGTCTCTTTCCACCTGGCCCACATCCAGTGTTGAATCAATGATGTTTCTGTGAACAGTTGCTCTCCTTGGTCCTGAAACAATGGGTTCAGAAACTATGCAGAGTTTCTGAGCCTGTTCTCTTTATGCGCTTGTGGGTTTCCTCATGGTCCTCCAATTTTCTCCCAGCTTTTAACAACATGCCTATAGGTGAAAAGAAAAGAAAAGAATACTCAAAGTATTCCCACATCAGGCAAAGTGTTGCAAGGATTTACTGTGACCCTGGATAGGATGAAGCAGTTACTGAATAAGTATTAATTTCTATTTTAACTAAAGGAATACAGTCTGAAGCATTAAACCATTAACAATTGTTTCTTTGAGTTTTTAAGCTAATTACCATCCATAAAGGTGCAGAATTATTTCAGTTAAAAAATACTAGGTTGCAGTGAGTGTATGCAAGCGTTCAAAAAACAATTTTCATTTTCTAGAATAAAGCTTTTCTTCTATCCGCCATGCAGTGGTAATAAGAAGTAGGATTATTTCCTGCAGAATTAAGTGAACAGACTGATTAGTTTTATGCACCATGTATGTCACGCTCTCAGCGCCTTCGCGCTGATCAAAAACCCTTGACATTTCCTTTCCCACGCTGTCAGGTTCTCATCACGTGGCCATGTTTTCCCACGCTGTCATCGCTCCTCCCGGACCGCCCCGCCGGCAAACCGGTTTCTCATCCGGCGCTGATTTCTTCCGGCTTTTAAGGAGTCGCAGCGCTCGAGCACGCCGCTGGATTATTGTGTGTTTTTTTCCACGTTACCAGTTTGTGGTAGAAGTGGACGCCTCCAACACTGGCGTTGGTGGAATCCTTTCCCAAAGGTCCCCACAAGACAACAAGCTGCACCCCTGCTCGTTCTATTCCCGCCGTCTATCTCCGGCCGAGAGGAATTACGATGTAGGCAACCGAGAGCTCCTAGCCATCAAGCTAGCGCTGGAGGAGTGGAGACACTGGCTGGAGGGGACCGAGCTCCCCTTCATGGTGTAGACCGATCATTGGAACCTAGAGTACCTAAACACCGCCAAAAGACTCAATGCCCGTCAAGCTCGGTGGTCGTTATTCTTCTCTAGATTCAACTTCACCCTGTCCTACCACCCAGGTTCTAAGAACACTAAGCCTGATGCACTCTCACGTCAGTTCTCCCCCCCCACAGGACCCCGCACCATAGAACTCCATCTCGTTGCCACCTTAGAACTAGACATCGAGACTAAAGTCGAGCCTGGCCCAAGCAATGTTCGTCCAGATCGTCTCTTCGTCCCCCTCTGTCTGCGCTCACAGGTCCTGGAGTGGGGTCATGGATCCAAACTGTCCTGTCACCCAGGCTCTGCCCGAACACTCTTTGTCATTCAATAGCGCTTCTGGTGGTCCACGATGGGGAGGGATGTTTCCAGCTTTGTGGCAGCCTGCGACGTCTGCATCCGCTGTAAACCCAACAACCGCCCTCCAGCTGGTCTCCTCAGACCCCTACCCATATCTCACCGTCCTTGGTCGCACATCTCGCTGGATTTCGTGACTGGCCTACCCTCATCAGATGGCAATACTTGCATCATGACCATCGTTGACCGCTTCTCCAAGTCCGTCAACCTGGTTCCACTCCCCAAGCGTCCTTCCGCCAAAGAGACTGCAGAGCAGTTGATCCTCCATGCGTTTTTGTCTCCACGGCCTCCCCACTGACGTAGTCTCAGATCGTGGCCCTCAATTAACCTCACGCTTCTGGAGGGCCTTTTGTAAACTCATCGGAGCCTCTCCTAGCCTGTCTTCGGGTTTTCATCCCCAATCCAACGGCCAGACGGAATTAAAGAATCAAGCCATGGAAGTCGCCCTCCGGTGTATGACCACTCGTGACGCTACCACCTGGAGTAAGTTTCTCCCATGGGTCGAGTATGCTCACAACTCCCTACCATCTGCCTCCACAGGGCTCTCTCCGTTACAGTGCTGTCTGGGCTACCAACCACCACTGTTCCCAACTCAAGAGGAGGAAGTAGAGGTCCCCTCGGCACAACATTTTGTCTGCCACTGTAAACATACGTGGTTACGAGCCAGACGATCCCTGCTCCAAGCATCCAGGTCATACAAGAAACAGGCGGAATGACATCGCTCCAAGACCCCCAGGTATCACATAGGAGACAGAGTCATGCTCGCCACCAGAGACATCCCCCTAAAGACACTCTCACGCAAGCTCTCTCCCCGTTTCATCGGACCCTTCATAATAACCAGGATTATCAACCAGTGGGCTGTCTGACTTCTCCTTCCATCGTCCATGCGACGCATCCACCCCACCTCCCATGTGTCCCAGCTACAACGCATCGTAAACTGTCCTCTGCCCCGCCGGCACACCGGTTTCTCATCCGGCGCTGATTTCTTCCAGCTTATAAGGAGGCGCAGCGCGCTAGCTCGCCACTGGATTATTGTGTATTTTTTGCCACTGTTTTCTCGCGTTTCAGTCCATGGTTTTTTCCACGTTACCGACCTCGCTTTGTTTCTCGTTTCTTGTCTCTCGTCTCGCATTTTGGATTTGTCACTGCATTCGGATTTAACGGCTTTGAATTTTCACTTTAGTTTTTTGACTACGTCTCTGCTTCGCGTTTGTTTTGACTCGACGCCCTCACTGACGGTTTATACGGCCTTGAACTCTCGCTCTCACTTCCTCGACTACGGCTCAGCTTCACGTTTTGGCACGACGACATTGCGGATGGACCTCACGGCTTTGATCTAACACTTCCGCTTTCACGACCACGGCTCTAGCTCATGCCTTGGCGCAGATGCAATGCTATGGGTCTTGTATCTCTGCCCCAATGCCTCCGCTCTCACTACTGCGGCACCGAAGAAGATCTGGGAGGCTCATGACCCGCACCTCCACCTGCACCTGGCCACGCGACAATGTACAAAAGAGTAGCTTGTACCTCAATATGTCTCTGGGTAGTTTTGCACAGTTAAACAGAAATAATTTTGTTGCTAGTATGTATATATACTATCGCTTAAAACTGTAACTGTAGAGCAGTGCTGAATGCTAGGCAAAAAAAATTAACCTTTCATATGGAAACTTTGACAGTATATATAGTATATATATAAATATATGTACAGTATATAAACATCAAAGACATCAAAGTTTCCAAATGAATGGCTGATTTTGTTGCCTAGCTAGACAGTATGGTTTGAAAAGTGTAAAATATTTAAGTATGGGAGTTATTTCAATATGGGACCAGATGAAGCTTACAAGCTAAATAATGGCACTTAAAATTAATGGATAAATGGTTTTCCATTAGCCTGCATAAATTATTTACATGATGTCCCTGATTAGACTAACCAGTGACAGGTTCCCTGTGAACTAGTGGCTATCCTCTGATGCAGCATGTCAGGGATGATCTGCAGCAGTGCTGGATATTGAAGCTGTGTTGTATGCAGTAAAGTGTTTCAGGGGAGTCAGGATTATCAGTACGCATGAAAATTAATTGTCATTAGGAACCTTCCACCGAAGAATGGACATTTCACCACATGAACATTTCCAGTCCTTGTGATTTTATTGATTCTACTATAATGTCTGTATGAAATTACCAGATCATGTTTAAGTTTAGAACAACATGTGAATTGTGTGTTAATAACATTTGTTTGTACATTTGTTTCTGTCCTCATGCTTGTGTTTGTGTTTATTATAGTGTAAACTGTAGAATAAGTGAAGGAAGAACAGGTTCCTAAAAATTCTAAAAAAAAAATAAATAATAAAATTTGTATTTTTTGTAAATTTTCTTTCATTTTTGTGAAGCTGCTTTGAGACAATGACCATTGTTAAAAGCGCTATATAAATAAAATTGAATTGAATTGAACAGTTTGAGCAAGCAACATGCATATACAGTGATGATTTGGGTGGTTGACTTATTGAAAGCCATGGAAAGAACTCATTGTTTAAAAGACTATTGCTTTGTCCATAGTCCATAGTCGATTATTTCAAAGGTTCAAATGCCTACATTATTCATAAGTGTACATGAAAGATATGTTTAGCATTATTGTGTCTCAATTACACATTTGTATAACCTTGATCTTGTTGCATTTCCTTGGACAATATCCGCTCAAGTGGCAATACATTTTATATCCAATATCCTAAAAAAATTTTTTATGGCAGCATACAATATACTATAGCTGAATCATACTGAAACAGCTATTCCCATTCACCTGAGTGTACAAAGAAATTGGAGATCTGACTTTTTTGCTTTTCTTAGTCTACTGTATTAAAACCTGTATAATACTGTGACATTTTTAGCGTTATTTTATATACTGGTGGCCAATAAAATTTTGACAATTTTCAGCGATAGGAAATTAATATTATTGTCATGACTATAACTTTTCTGAATTATTAGCCTCTGTATTTGCTATACATATACGAAACCTGTTTCTCGTTTATTTTTTCCTTTGCTTAAAGACATGTGTATGTTTTAAAAGGAGGCTCAAGATTGAACAACGCTTGACTTGAAAAAAAAACTGCATATGTATAGAGGAATAGAGGAATTAAATTATTTAAGAAACAAGAAAACTATTTAAGCAGCTGTGTACATGACACTGAATGCAATAAATTTTCTCCAGGTGACTATTGATTTAACTTTTGCAATGCTTTTGATTTAAAGTCACTGAGTTTGTACAGGTCCTTCTCAAAAGATTAGCATATTGTGATAAAGTTCATTATTTTCTGTAATGTACTGATAAACATTAGACTTTCATATATTTTAGATTCATTACACACAACTGAAGTAGTTCAAGCTTTTTATTGTTTTAATATTGATGATTGTGGCATACAGCTCATGAAAACCCAAAATCCCTATCTCAAAAAATTAGCATATCATGAAAAGGTTCTCCAAACGAGCTATTAACCTAATCATCTGAATCAACTAATTAACTCTAAACACCTGCAAAAGATTCCTGAGGCTTTTAAAAACTCCCAGCCTGGTTCATTACTCAAAACCGCAATCATGGGTAAGACTGCCGACCTGACTGCTGTCCAGAAGGTCATCATTGACACCCTCAAGCAAGAGAGTAAGACACAGAAAGAAATTTCTGAACGAATAGGCTGTTCCCAGAGTGCTGTATCAAGGCACCTCAGTGGGAAGTCTGTGGGAAGGAAAAAGTGTAGCAGAAAACGCTGCACAACGAGAAGAGGTGACCGGGCCCTGAGGAAGATTGTGGAGAAGGACCGATTCCAGACCTTGGGGGACCTGCGGAAGCAGTGGACTGAGTCTGGAGTAGAAACATCCAGAGCCACCGTGTACAGGCGTGTGCAGGAAATGGGCTACAGGTGGCAAATTTTGCATGTCATTCGGAAATCAAGGTGCCAGAGTCTGGAGGAAGACTGGGGAGAGGGAAATGCCAAAATGCCTGAAGTCCAGTGTCAAGTACCCACAGTCAGTGATGGTCTGGGGTGCCATGTCAGCTGCTGGTGTTGGTCCACTGTGTTTTATCAAGGGCAGGGTCAATGCAGCTAGCTATCAGGAGATTTTGGAGCACTTCATGCTTCCATCTGCTGAAAAGCTTTATGGAGATGAAGATTTCATTTCTTAGCACGACCTGGCACCTGCTCACATTGCCAAAACCACTGGTAAATGGTTTACTGACCATGGTATTACTGTGCTCAATTGGCCTGCCAACTCTCCTGACCTGAACCCCATAGAGAATCTGTGGGATATTGTGAAGAGAAAGTTGAGAGACACAAGACACAAGAATCTGCAAAAGGATTCCCGACCAAGTATTGAGTGCATAACTGAACATAATTATTTGATGGTTGACTTTTTTTGTATTCAAAACACTTTTCTTTTATTGGTCGGATGAAATATGCAAATTTTTTTAGATCTTTTTGAGATTTTGGGTTTTCATGAGCTGTATGCCACAATCATCAATATTAAAACAATAAAAGGCTTGAACTACTTCAGTTGTGTGTAATGAATCTAAAATATCTGAAAGTCTAATGTTTATCAGTACATTACAGAAAATAATGAACTTTATCACAATATGCTAATTTTTTGAGAATGGCCTGTATATAGCTCACAATACAATACTCTACTTATAGAACTAATTCAATTCAATTCAATTTTATTTATATAGCGCTTTTAACAATGGTCATTGTCTCAAAGCAGCTTCACAAAAATGAAAGAAATTTAACAAAAAAATAAATAAATAAAATAAAATAATAATAATAATAATAATAATAATAATAATAAATAAATAAATGTAAAAAAAAAAAAAAGAATAATAATAATAATAATAATTATAGAAAAGAAAATAATTGGAAGTGTGGATGTGTGAGAAAAATGTGCAGATAATAATGAGACGAATGAATGAAATTTCTCTGATGAGCAAGCCAAGGGTGACGGCGACGGTGGCAAGGAAAAACTCCCTGAGATGGCATTAGGAAGAAACCTTGAGAGGAGCCAGACTCAACAGGGAACCCATCCTCATTTGGGCGATAACAGATAGAAATTATATAACATCTTGTGTGTTGTGCAGGTGAAAATTCAATATGACAGAAATTATTTAAATTGACATGAAGACCAGTTCAGCATAGGGACGAGTCAGTAGGTGCAGAGGGCAGATGAGGTCTGGATCACTGGAAGCATAGGAGCAGCATGTGTAGCTCCAACCATCATAAAGCTGAATCCAGCTGGAGCTGGTCCTTCTCTGGATGCCTCAGGAACCTCGCAGGGTCGGCCTTTGTCTACTGAAGCTGGCAAAATCTCCCGATGCCTCGGGATGTGTAGAGAAATACAGGACAGATGGGGAGAATTAGCGTAGTTGCCATTCGGGATAGGTGTACTGGAGTATGAGATTATGGGATGAGTTATGTGTATGCCAGATTAAAAAGATGCGTCTTGAGTCTACTTTTGAACTGAGAAACCGTGTCTGCTCCCCGAACACTGTCTGGAAGGCTATTCCAAAGCTTTGGAGCTAAATATGAAAAAGCCCTACCCCCTTTTGTAGATTTTGAAATTCTGGGAACTACCAGAAGTCCGGAGCTTTGTGATCTTAAGGCGCGTGGTGGATTGTAGCGCATCAGAAGACTGGTTAGGTATGTGGGAGCTAAACCATTTAAGGCCTTGTATGTAAGTAATACTATTTTGTAATTTATCCTAAACTGAACAGGTAGCCAGTGCAGGGATGATAATATTGGGGTTATATGATCATATTTTCTGGATCTAGTGAGAACCCTGGCAGCTACATTTTGGATTAACTGAAGCTTGTTTATTGAGGATGCAGGACAACCACCTAGTAATGCATTACAATAGTCCAGTCTGGAGGTCATGAATGCATGAACTAGTTTTTCTGCATCAGATACGGATAAGATGTTCCTAAGTTTAGCAATATTTCGAAGATGGAAAAAGGCTGTTTTTGTGATATTTGAAATGTGATTTTCAAAAGACAAGTTACTGTCTAATATTACGCCCAGGTCTTTTACTGCTGAGCTGGTAGTAACAGTACATCCTTCTAAGCGCAGGCTGAATTGTGAAAGCTGTTGTGTGCTGGTTTTTGGGCCAATAAGTATCTTTTATGTCCTGGACACACTCAGTTAATCTAGACAACTTAGGTATTTCATCTGGTTTAGTTGAGATATATAATTGGGTATCATCAGCATAACAATGGAAACTAATTCCATGTCTTCTAATGATGTTACCCAAGGGAAGCATGTATATTGAGAACAACAGAGGTCCTAAAACTGACCCTTGTGGGACCCCATATTTCACTGGCATTACACCAGACGGTTCTCCATTTAGATCTACAAAATGGTAGCGATCAGACAGGTAAGATCGAAACCATTTTAATGCCTGTCCCTGAATACCTATATAATTTTGTAAGCGATCTATGAGAATATTATGATCTATAGTGTCGAATGCAGCACTAAGATCGAGCAGGACTAGCAATGAGATGCAGCCTTGGTCTGAAGCTAAAAACAAGTCGTTTGTAATCTTAACTAGTGCAGTTTCTGTGCTATGATGGGGCCTGAAACCTGACTGAAATTCTTTAAGGATGTTGTTATCCTGCAAGAATGTGCATATTTGAGCTGATACTACTTTTTCTAGTATTTTTGATATAATAAGATGTGCTTTTTTTCATGCCTCCATGCCATATCTGTTGACCTTTCCTGGTCAATCATTTCCACCCCAAAGGCCCTATTCGACACCACAACCTGCTCTAAAAACACTGTGTGGCTATAAGGAGGATTGACAGCATGCAGCATTTATTTGTGTGTGTATGGGTGTGTACACGTTCTCACTCATTGTGGCTCACCTTCTGCTGACACTGTCACTGGAAAATGTGCTCATGTGGGCTGTGTCTGCTAGGTCAAATTACCACCCAATCCCCCAGCTCTAGTGAATGAGCACTGTATCTCTTGCATTAAGCCATCTGCATTATACAAGGCAAGTTTATATGATGAACTCAGTCACCGGTCTTCCTGCGTCCCCAAAACGTCGCATGCATAGTGATTGCAGATTGTGCATTTGAGAGACCCTTTCCCCCACTATATCCATGAGGAGCAGAAGAATTGTGTTACTCTGCAGCTGATTAGAAAGCTCATGCATAGCAAATCACACGTCCAGTGCCTCTGCTTCGCTGTCTGCCCGCGGTGCAGGTGAAAACAATTTACACATGGGTGGACTAATGGATACATTCATGGATAGCGGTGAGTGAAGGGAAGAAGAGAGAGAGGCAGAGAGGGATAGAGAGTGAGGGGCAGTAATAGGCTGAGGCCAATGCAGGGCATGAGACCTGGTCAAACAGACGCTGCAGATTGCACTGTATCGGATAACATCTAATCGCACAGGTCACAAGCTAATGAGTGCGATCATGCCCTGCCAGTGCTAGCTTTTGGCCTGTGCTAAAGACACTTGTAAACAATTCGGCTGCACGCGCTACAAATACAGCTGTAATGTGTTGATTCAGCAGTTAATGAGCTGCTCCCAGAATCAATACCCCCCCCCCCTTTCCAGTTCTCTCCTGACCAGCCCCTTTGTAGTAGGGAGCAGCTAGCAGGGGTCACTATAACCCCCCTCCCTTAGTGACCTCTCATTGCAGTAAGGACAGCACACTGTCTGAAGAGGATCATTCTCATATTGGGGAAGGCAGCCGAGTGTCAGAACTTTCATTCGCGAGCGAGCAAATGAACAGGCAGCCGCTGCATGCTAATGAGGCGCAGGCTATTTTCCACCTTTTTTATCTGCACATTATGCTCTTGACTCTGGAGAAGGTGGGAATTAGGTTGGACCTCAGTGTCAGGCTGCCTGATGGCTGCGCTCAGGAAAACTGGTAATTGAAGCCGATGGCTGCCGCGGAGGAGGTCTGAATTTGGAAATAAACAGTTTCGAGCATCGCACGTCATTTCTGGAGAGATGGCAGGGGAATGGAAATGAGCTGTCTGGACCTAATGTGCTCACACAGCAGGGGAAAAGGGGGGGGAGGCATCTTTGTGGATGACAATTCCACTCATTAGGACTTCAGTGCAGCCATAATGACAGGGGGCCTTGGGATGGTAAATTCAGAGAGGGCAATTAAGGGATGTCCTCTAAACTGTAAATGCTGATGGGAGAAAAAAAATATCTTTAGATTGTTGTTTCACCTTGTGAGATACACATAATTGCTTTTAAAAGGGAGGAGAAGATGTTGGTATAGTTCACCTGCTCAGGAATTTCTTTCTTTTTATTTGTACCAATCTTAGAAGCATGTTATTATTGCTTAGTAACATAATGGGAAGTGAACCAATTATTTCTCCTCTCATTGGCAAAGTGACTCATTTGTGTTTATTTCTTTGGTTAAGTGTTAGTCCAGGTTGTATATCTGTGTGTGTTTGTGTGTGTGTGCGTGTGAAGGGGTGTTAGTGTGCCAGCATGAGTCCACACTTATTGTTTACACCTGTTGTGTAACACTGCACAGATTTCAGGGTCGTAATAAATGTTTTAAAAAGAGGCAATTACCCAAGCACAGTTTATTCATCCACACAGAAGAAAGAACAGCTTATGCAGCATATGGCGCTTATGAAGAATAAAGCTTTATTTCCTCACGTTGTTATGCTATGAGTGGAGAAACTCTGAAACTCACATTGTCTTGAATATCCAAAGCTGCTTCTGAAGATGTGGCCTATCTTTATCAGTGCTCACAATTGGCAGATGATAAGCTCCCTGTATCCCCTACATCCTCTGCCTACATTTCTGTCTTTTCCTAAAATCCTACTCTGCGTCCCCCCAAAAAAGATTAGTACTCATTCCTTTTGAATTCCACCTCCATGAGCAGAATGAGTGTGTTCTGATTACTCCAGTGGGCAGGACTCAGTTTTTAGGCTGTAACTGTGCTGAAGCAGAGGACCCATCAATCAGTTCTCAAAGTGACTTGGGGCGCATTAATCCCTGTTGCTTTTTAATATGGTTTGTCAGAGCGGCAACCTGGGTCTAGGCGTGTGCAGGCGTGAAACCTTGATGTGCTGGAAGAGACAGCAGGGGTTTTCTCGGCTGGCAGAGCCTTCATGCACATGAATAAAGCAGCAGCTTACCAGCTTTCTGAAGCATCTAACACACAGCATCAAGTCCTATTTGATCTGTTTTGGTGTACTTGGGTAGAGCAATAATGCTCCTTCTTCCAACAGGGAGGATTTTTAACAAGCTCCTTCTGGACCCGTTATTTGCCATAACTATTTTGTTTTGAAATCTCTTTCCATGTGTTAAAAGAGATTTTCTCTTACATCAAAGGTACTAAGAAAATTGTACGTTTCGTGGATTCAGAGATTTCTGTACCTTAAATGTGCTTCACAGTTGTGTTTAACATGGAAAGCTGTATTCCATACTCTCTCTTGTTAAATCAACACAAATGTTCAAACGATAAAATAAAGACAGTCATACCACTTTCAGTAATGAAAGCATCATTCCAAGTTATCCAAACTACTCACCTTTTATACGACGGTAAAAATCTTTCAGTCAGAGAGCCATTGTGTTCTGTGGTCTTGACCCAATCTCAAACCAGTTGAACACCTATGAGAGATTTTACAGTAGATTGATGTATAAGTCAATGGTTTATTGCACCATCAAAATACCAGTTCCATCTTTTAAAGGAATAATTAAATGCCTCTATAACAGTTTCAGCGAACCTCTGACTAGATGAGTCAAAGTAGTCATGAGTAAAGATAGTCAAGAAAACAATTTTTTTTCCTTTAATTTCTCACCCAGCTGTAACTCTAAACCGTTATTAGAGGTTTGGATAAGAAAATATTGACCTCACACGTCTTTCCGCAGCCGTGGTGCAGGTGCATTATGTTAAGCATCTTTCACTAAAAGAGCATCAGAACTAGCAACCTGCGCCACTTCATTGCTCTTCAGGAAATCGAGGAAGTTAAGTTAGCATGAGTGGCATGATGTTCCTTGCAAGTTCTGTTTGCAGACTCATTGCCAGACACAGCTGGTGTCTCGGAGACGGAGAGGAAGTCAAACAAACTAGCTCTCATGTTCCTCCAGCACTTAGTGGTGTTAAGCAGACTGTGCTCTAGCAGCAACAGGGAGAATTTGTAAAAGCAAACCCCAGCCTCCACAACCTACTTCACATCTGCTAACATAAATCCAACTTGGCACATGAGCTGAGAGTGTACATGTCCCTTTTGTCAAGATTTTGAGCAAATGTGTTTGCCTTGAAACTTGAGTGTAAGTTGCTGACATGTTATGTTATTTAAAAAAAAGAAAAATCTGATTTCTGATTGGCTGAGGTGGATTAAATCTTTAATGCTTAAAGCTTCAGTCTTAATCATTATTTTATATATGATTGTTGTGATGATATGTTATTGATCCTGAAGGAAATTCCAGATATCCAGCGCCAATAGAGACAATAACACAAAGACAGATTTGTTGATGTGATTGCACACTGTATGTCTTACATATAGTCAATAGACACAGGGTAATGTGAAAACTGACCTGAAATTACTAGTGCAATGCTAAAGAACTACAAGATATATAAGAAGCATATAAAGAAATCATATAAATCACAAGTTTAAAAGAGGAACAAATAAGTGAAATAAAGTTAATTGCAGTGCAGCCTTGATGTGCAATTGTATAAACATTTTTTTAAACTTGAGATCACAGGTCAAATGTCTCAAACTATAAGTAAATTCATTCATTCATTTATTCATTAAGTACTAGTGGTAGTTGTATTATTATTATTATTAGTAGTAGTAGTAGTAGTAGTAGTAGTAGTATTAATGATAACAATGATAAAAAAAAAAAAGTATAATTCTTTGTTACTGGTTTCCACAGAGGATCGTCTTGTAATGGACTTGTATATGCCCATGGCTGGGGTTCCCCCTTGGGCAGGGACACTGACCTATTGGAAATATTAATAATGTCTTTCAATATATTTAATATAAATAATATTTCCTTATTATTCATATGAAATATATTAACAATATGTCCAATATTATTAATAATATTAACATATTTCATTGTTAATTGTATATGTTTAATAGCAGTCATAATTAGTGACAGACATCATTTAATAAGTTTAATTAAATGCTTTTCATGTAGTGCAGTGTATTAAATTTTCTCTTATGATCTGTACATTTTTATGGCATACTTAAGACTCTTCTATTCTATCAAATCTATATGATCTTATTTTTTTCATCTGTTTTTTTCAAGGTCATTAGACTGTTAGTTTCTAATTAAAATATACTGTACGTGTATTTCTGTACTCTGATACGGTGCATTTCAATTAGAATCTGTTTCAAAGCTACAGAGGAACTGAACTGCACAGCTTAGTTGAAATGTGTGTGTGTGTGTGTGTGTGGGGGTGTGTGTGGGGGTGTGTGTGTGTGTGGTCTGCAGTGAAGCGTACTCCTGCTGTGCTCATATGTGTGTTGACATTGTTTCAGATTCATTCTATGGCACGTGATCCAACCCAGCAGGATACTCAGTAAATCTCACTGAAGTATGTGCTTGTAATACAGCACAGGCATTATTAATAGCTTCACTTGCCTTGCTGTATAATCAGCACTGCGGTCTTTTGAGGGGATTGTATTCTATCACTCACTTTGGACTGCTTCCTTTTTTAGAAGTAACATACATACACGCATGCATATACGTCTGTTTGTGATGATGATTATGATGATGATGATGATGATGATGATTCATCTTCACCAGCATCACATCCTCTCTGGCTTTTAAGTATAGTTTGAATTTTATTTTACCTTTAAGGCTGATTCTTCCTGGTTGCTTTTACAATCAAAGTGGGCATATTTTCTCTCTTTTACACAGAGTGTGGTTTTGAAAAGAAAGCTTTGATAGTAGGAGTACCCTACATGGGTCTTGGAGTCTCTCGAGCTCACCTGGAAAAAGAAAAAGCAGGGTTTTAGTGTAAGGCCCTTGCAGTCAGCAGACTGCAGCGCTCAATGGGCAGCTGCACGTCAATACTGGTCCATGTTACTGAGATCAGAGGGGTCAAGGCTGACTTGGCAGTAAATGAAGAACTGCCCTTTTAAACTGAAAGCCAGGGCCACTCTGTTAAAAAGAAAGTTCAGCTCAGTTGCAGAGAATGTTAGACAGCCTATTGGAAATAAAGAGAAATATGATTGGAAAAGAGAGGACTGGGAAGGATGTGTTCTTTCTTTACCAGCACAGAGATCTGAGTATATCACCATCTTTGAAAAGAGGTTGTCACACCTTTACGATCATGCAACAAATGTGGTTTACTCAGGTTATGATCTGTGGAAATCGGTTGGCAAGAACAATTGAACATAAGAACCTGCACTTGGCTCTAAATAAAAGCATTCACTTATATACACACACACACACACATACATACATATATATATATATATATATATATATATATATATATATATATATATATATATATATATATATATGCACACACACACACACATACATACAGATGTGCATAGATGGATAGATAGATAAATATTGTCAACCTGTGTGTGTGTGTGTGTGTGTGTGTGTGTGTGTGCCTTTGTCAGTAAGGATTTTCAACTTTAGACTATGAATTTTAATTTAAGCAGATGCCATATATTTGTCTTTGTTTTTCATCTGTCTACTTGCCATAATCTCAGAAATTCATTCAAAATGAAAAAGGGTTGGCCTGTCTCCGGGCACAAACATGATCCTTACATCATTATTTTTATTATAATTTTATTAATTTATTTTTATAAAATTTTTCTTATTATTATTTTATTATTCTATTTTAACAGTTTACTCTAGAATTTACGTAACATTCATAACAATTATGTAATGTTCAGGCCCTTGCGATTGTGATTGCTGTCCAGTGTATAGTTCTTACACAATTATGAACTGATCAGTGCATTGCAAATCTACTTAACTCTAAATTTGTTAATTAACAGTTAATGCATTCATACCAGTGGTTAAAAACACTAGTAACCTCCTGCAAGCTTCCAATGTGTTGCTCTCTAAATTGCTTGCATGGGTTTTTCAAGCACTGTCTTTAATTAAATGGCATACTGCAGCCGGTTAGAGGGCAAATGGAATCTACATTACGTGCAACAGATATGGTGGGGAATCACTTACCCATCGTTAATGGATGCAGTTTGGCCTTGCAGCATTTCTTTGCTGGTTCATTTTAAGAATTAAAAACAATGCTGTGTGAGGAGAAGGACATGTGAACCATGCTTTAATTGAATCAGGAGGTTAAGGTTGCAAGTGGAAGAAATTAACACATCAACAAACTCTTAGCAAAAATTGACATAGCAGATCAAATCAATCTTACCAGGTCAGAAAAGAAAAACAACTTAATTTACAAAACAGTATTTCCATCTGATTTTGTGATTTTCATGTCAGTGGATTTCAATGGACTTCCAAATAAAGACACCAAGCATTTAATTTATCACAGCTCTAGACACGCCCTCTATGAAAAATCACATAAATAATGAGCAACTAGTAATATTTATGCATCACAACAGAGACATCTAGTGTCTGTGAAAAGGTACTGGTACTGAACCTGGATACTGATACTGTATTAAAAAAACAGTGATTCTCCACCCTGGTCCCTGAGGACCCCCCTCCCAGCTAGCCCTTCACATTTTAGTGGTTTTTTTTTCAGCTCCCAGCACATCTGATTTAACTAATCAGCTAATTAACAGTCTTTCTGAATAGAGGTGGGTGTAAGAGTGCAGGAAAAAAAACAAAAATGTGCAGGACAGGAGGTCCTTCAGGACCAGGGTTGAGAACCACTGATGTAAGAGAAAGGTCCCAGAATTGCAAATCATATTTGTATTTTGTTTGGAAAACTAGTAGTATGAATTTTTTTTTCAAATCTTGTAAAAGATTTTATATAATATATATATATATATATAGTTTTTAGTTCATTCATGATAGAAGATATCAAGTATTATTCCTGATAAATATAAATTATAAATATAAGTGGGAATATTTATGGGGTTTTTTGTATGTATAATTAGCATTATCACTATATGTTAATTTAGTTAGAATCTTTATGTCATAGCTTTGCTGTGCAAATGCAGTGAGGGATTTAAAACTTGGCTAAGGGTGCCCCCAGCTGGTAGTCCAGTGTGTGTCTGATGCAGAATGGCCGGCTTCACCTAGCTGATGATAATCAGATAGCCATTCGTGTGTGTATGTGTGTGTGTGTGTGTGTGTGTGTGTGTGTATATATATATATATATATATATATATATATATATATATATATATATATATACTGTGTATATATATATATATATATATATATATATATACTTTTGAACACTTTTTTTTGTATGCAACAGTTTTAAAAGACTCAGGAGTCTTTATTATAAAATAATAACAAACCTTATTTTATTTTATGTCTTTTTGTTGGGCAGATCGATAAATTATAAAAAAGCATGACATAGTTTTCCTTTCCCTCTTCATGATTTGTACAGCCTTCCTTCCTTCCTGTCACCACGTGTATCCATATAGATTTTACACAGATTGTATTTAAACACCTAACTTAGAAAGCAACAGTTGTTTTAGACAGGACAGTGCTGATGTGAAGAGGGGAAACTGCTTACATCACTTTCATTTGCAGTCCTGATCCTGAGCCATTTTCTTTGAGCGCAGGGCTATTCTGTTCATGAGTATAGAAGTCTATTAGGTGAGGCAAAATCACACTGATGGACACTGAGTGCCAGGAATCAGCTGCTCAATAAAGGCCCCTAATTGCTTAGCAACAGTGTTTCAGACCTCTAATTTGAGATCAAGAGTTTACTGGACTGAAGACTCCGCTTTGGAGAAATAGAGCTTGCACCATTAGATAAGATGAGGGAAATGGGCTATATCTACTTCCTCAGGCCCCCCTCTCTCCCTCCCCCCTCCTGTGCTCTCTCGCTCTTGCCACCACCAAACCAGCATGATGATTATGTTACCTTTCAACTGCCTGATGTATTCAGTTCAGTAGATTATTCTCTGTCATCTAAGTTAATTGAATTCTGTCCATCATATTTGGATGATTTTACATTTGCATAAAGGTTAGAGTAGTAAAGAGTGTCAAACTTCAATTTAGACAATGTCAATCAAATAAATACACTACTACATCTGGCCAGGCAAGTATTAATACAGATTTGGGCTGGAATTTAAATACCATGCTTTGTATTGTAATAGATGGTGATTCATATGCATATATATATATATATATATATATATATATATATATATATATATATATATATATATATATACTGTGTGTGTGTGTGTGTATATGTATGTGTATATATATATATATATATATATATATATATATATATATATATATATATATATATATATATATACTGTGTGTGTGTGTATATATATGAAAGTGTCGAGTGAAATGTGTGTGTATATATTGTGTGCATGTATCCACAGCGAATAGCATCCAGTGTTAGTTAGCAGCTCCTACTGGGTCTCTGTAACTGAGAGTGAGTGGGCATGCAGTCTTCCATCTCAGACTAGAGCACTCATCATACCTTTTCTCACTCGGCTACTCATACTCAAGTATCTTAAGCCCCCAAAACCCAGAGTGCTCGGAGAAACACTACAACACAATCCCAGGTTAAATGCAACATGAATCCTTTGCCATGTCTTTAATAGTCTCTGTCATTTATTCAAGACTGCTTCCTTTGTCAAACAACTGATGAAGCAGTGTTCATGTAAAAAATAAATAAATAAATAAAAACATAATAGCATGTGCTGTGAAAGGTAGGCAACGATTTTATGAAAATTTTCACCTATCTGGAAAGGAGATCTGCTTTGTCTTCCAATAAATAAGCACAGATTTTTATAAAATTCCCTTTTGAAGGAGCAAATTGATTTGTATTTCTTTAGTGACCATTTTCACATTAGCCCCTTTCAAATATCTACTTGGACTGAGTGTGTGGCATCTGCCAGGTTGTTTCAGCAGTGGCGCTTGCACCAGCGTTAGTGTATGTCAGTTAGTCAATAAAGAGGTGCCGGAGATGGAGGGCCGATTAGAGAGCTTATCTTCTTTCATCACTACTAAATATCGGGCTGAATTGAAGGTCAATATCTCACGCTTTTCCAGAAGCAAGCAGATGTCTATGGAGAGCATGGATTTGCTCTGCCGCTGACTCGTCACACTGAATGCTAGAGCTAAAGCTTGAGTGGCAGTGCTAGAAAAGAGCAAATTAAGTGTTGGCCCAGACTAGGAAATGGTCTGACATGAAAGGATAACAGCACAGTGTCGTTTCCCACAATGTTTTAATTGGCCTCATTGTACAGGGTCTAGCTGCTTGTTTAGCAAATGCTACTTGTCTGATGAAGTTTGCGATGATACATTTTTGTTCGGTAAGTGCACTGATTTCAGAGCAAGTGATACAACAAAACTGGTATCTTTAAAGCAATACATTTTTTAAAGCTTCTTCGGACCTGAGATAGGGAAGAATTTGTTGCCTGTCAATGAATTAAAGCCCATAAAGGCTAAAGCTTAAGGCACACAGGCGCTGGAATTCTTTTCTCAATGGGCCATCTGTTTGGAGACATTTTCAAGGCTGTGCGTTATTGATTACATCGTCTTTTCTCTTGCACACAAGCCATGACAACAAGCCAGAGTGGCCATGGAATTTGAAGCATACTCAGACTAGGTTATTTTTGCACTTTTATTCTAAGGCAACCATTAAAATATGAAGGCAGTCCGTCTTTAAAACCCACCCCCATCCAATCCTTGAAAGCCCCCCACTCCTCCTTACACACAGCCCTTTAAGTGTCAGAGTGGACCGAGTGGACAGAGGAAGGCAAATATTCCTTTAGCAGGACAGAAGTCCTCACTCAGACTGTTTGTGGAAGGTCTTAGGTGCCTGTGCAAACTGGAAAACTACACAACCAACTGGATTAACTCAGGGACACTTGAGTGGCAGCACATGTTTGTATGTGTGTGTATTGGGTTAGGCTTGGCTCGAGGGTCTTGTCCACCCTGAGTGACCTCTCATCTGGGTGACAATTCTTTTACCGATGTTGCTGATGATAGAGTAACATCTTTTCAGTCTTCCTTGAAACCATGAACTTACTATGGATTTTGACACACAAAAAAAAGACGAATATACTGAAATATGGAAAATATTATTTTAATTCACACAGCATGTTAGTAGACATCTTTTTAAAATAACTAAGAAAATGTATTAATGTTAAAACATCAAGTTTTACATCAACAGGTTTTACAGGAGTAGACCTAAAATCCTTTATTACCACATTATACATAGAACATTGTAATGTCTAACATGGACTACATTTACTTATCATGGAAAATGAGAATTTCAGGTTTTACTTAATATAAGCCATCTGTTATGATGAAGGAATTTTGCTAAATATAAGTGTACCCTACAACAGAGAGGCAATTTGAAATTATGCTCATGTTACAGTAACTGTTATTCACACATATGTAAGCTTGGCTAAGGCTTCGTAGAACCAGAGGGTAAGATCAGGTGATGAGTAACATTTGGCAGATAACTGCTAGCCTTGTTGGTACATCTACATGTTGTTATGCATGTAATGCCATGATAAATTCTTCAAGCATTTGAGCATTTTTTAGGACAAGCATTTTTTAATCAGACCCTAGTAATGTTATGTTATTGTGGCTAAACCCATTCATACCTACATGAAGTGGCTTTTGGGTTTTAAAGTGTCCTATAAAGTGCATGTAGCCTGAAAGAGAGTCTTGCCTCAGCTACTTAAGGTTTTAATGATTTCTTTAACCTGCTACCTGCAATTAAATCTGCTGTCTGCCTCCTTCTCTTTTTATACATATATACGTACATATATACTGTGTATATAGACTATTGTTATATATTACAGTGTGTTTTTATATATATATATATATATATATATATATATATATATATATATATATACTGTGTATATATATATATATATATATATATATATATATATATATATATATATATATACACTGTATGTATTATGAAAAATCCTTTTTTTATTATTATAGAAAGTTCAGGACACTGTGGAAAACAACAATAAATGAAATGTGTTAAACATGGCAGCAGTTGCTTAAACACAAAAAAAGGCGACATCTGCTTTAGGATTTTATAGCCAACAACATATGTCCCTTCTTTGGTAACAAAGCTGGCAGCGCCTTTCCCGCTGTTCGCTCTCCCCAGGCCAAACACAGGTCTTTAGATACCTGTCAGCATTTATTATGCTGTCCTCTGTCTCGCCACAGATAAGGCCAGTTAAAGTTTAATGAAATTCAGCCTGGCTACACAGGCCCGCCTTTCATAATTTGTCACAGCCTGTGTGCTGGAGACCCACTGCTTGGTAAACATAGAGCCCACATTACCAGCCATTAGAGGCTAAACAGCAGCCGGCGCGTATGGCCATGTATACTGCGTTTGGAAGCCGTCTCCCCGCTGCTGCCAGGGACCAGGGCATTTCTCTGTTGCTCTGCTTGGGAAAGCTGTTCCAAATAAGCCACATTTTGGATATTACTCTGAATAGTGGAAAAAGGACATTTTGTGCCAATGCTGAACACAAAATACAGACGAACACTGTACCAGAATATTTTTCAGTGAATACTTCAGATAAATGCTTTAAAATCCTACTGTTGAATCTTTAATAAAAAAATTAATAAAAAAAACAGATACTGTCCACCTTAAAATAGCATCGCTTGTATGGTGTGTTAGCTGATTGAACATTATATATTTATCCTTAAGTAAAACAATGTACACTATAATACAATGCTATTAATGGCTAACTCAAGGTCTTTACGCACTCACAGATAGTGAAATGGTCTCAGCTTCTGCTCTCAGAGCCATGCTAAGTTGATGCCCCTTAACGATACTTATTGTGTCCTAGTCTTAGTGGAGAGGAGCAGTCAAGTACAGTAAAGCCTGAGACCTAAAGTGGAGCTAACACCCTGGGCCTCTTCATTCGCACTGATGTGTTTTTCTCTCAGTAGCCCTGATGGCTGTGGCATTGGATCACTGACCCTCTAAAAACCACACGCATGAGTCTCTAGTGCTGGATCACACTGTGAGGATTCAGTGGTGTTTGTTGCTTTTATTTTAACCAATAATGCAGTGCTGGGTGCTAACAGAGGTGCTAAAAGCTTGTTGCGACAAGAAAATATAAGATAATTACCACTTTCAATAATATGGTGTATTACAGAGTGAATTAGAAATATAATTACTATTGTTGTTTTATTTTATTTTTTTATCAAAAACTATAGACTATAAAGACAATAAATTTTAAACTACCTGAGAGCACTTAAGTTAATTGATATAGATAAAATATACTTGTCAAAAATTACTACAATTACAAAGACTTTATATAAAAAAATTAATCTCAAATTATAGGAAATATTTATATTTTAAGATAATAAAAAAAATTCATATTCATTTACCCATACACAAAGATAGACGAGCATCCCTGATAGGCACACAAACGTTTCATGAGAGCGAGAGTCTCTTCATTCTCACTCACTTTCTTTCCCTGTCGTTCTCTCTCAGACACACAGACCTGAAGCCAGGGATCGTGGTGGGCTGTAATCAGTGGCTCTGTGACAGTGGGGGAAGGTGAGTTGGTAGGGGGGGACAGAGGGACAGGGGTGATAACAGATTGAGCGACTCTGATAAACTCTCCTCTAATGGCTCTGCCTGCCCCTCTCGCCTCATTTTTTTTCTCCAGCACCTATTTAGTGGAGTCTTTCACTGCTGCAGGGATTAGCCAGTCGGATAAGGGCAAGTAAACACTGGCTGCTTCTCTGAGCAAGCTACGGAGAGAGGGAGGCAGAGGGAGATAGAGAAAGGGGAAGAAAGGGAAGGGAGGAGAGTGGGAGAGAGGGAAAGTGAGAATGCTAGAAAGACTGAGAGCTTTGGAGAGAGGCAGTGAGAGGCAGAGCACGAGAGGAGTCAGGATTGTGGAAGGTCAAAGTTGACCTCGTAGAGAGAGTTGTACAAACAAACAACGCAAATGAAGAAGGCCAAAGACATGTAATATTTTTTACAGTCTAAAAACCACACACACACACACAACAATCAACCATAACATTAAAACCACTGACAGGTGAAGTGAATAACATTGATTATCTTGTTACAGTGGCACCTGTCAAGGGGTGGGATATATTAGGCAGCAAGTGAACAGTCAGGTTTCTAAGGTGATGTTTTAGAAGTGAGATGAATGAGGAAGGCATAAGGATTTGAGACAATGGACAAACTGTGATTGTTAGATGACTGGGTCAGGGCATCTCTCAACTGGCAGGTCTTGCCTAGAATGAGTATGTGAGGAGAACTGAATAACTGGACCATGGAACTATAACTTTAAGGATCTACTTCTAATGTCTTCATGCCAGATACCAAAGCACACTTCAAGACGTCTTGTGGAGGCCATGGCCAAGCAGGCCAGAGCTGTCTTCATTGAACAAGGGCGTCCTACACAATATAAGGCAGGTAGTTTTAATATTATGGCTTGAGTGTGTTTGTCTGTGTGTATTTATATATATATATATCATTCTCGTCCCCACTGGTGTGAAAACCTCATGGTCCTCTGAGACCCTATTCTGTGCAGCATGCCAAAACCACACACAAACACAGACCGACAGCAGGTTAAACATGGATTAGTGTGATGTCTCAATCACACTGTGGCAGGCTGGCATGACATGCTGTCGGCTCACTTCCTGAAAAAATATTTCTCAGAGAGATAACATTTTTGGAATAAGAGGTAAATTGGAATAGCATTGCTTTGAACCATTTGAGCCATTGAATGAATAAAATAATAAGTTATTTTATTCGAATTATGTTATTTATTCATCTAATGTTGAGCTAATATTTGCATGTATTAATAATATATATTTAATGTTTATTGAATGTTGAATTTATAATTTAATTATAGTATTTTTTTGCATTATTTGATTAACATGACATGACCATTTTACTGGATAAGGCTTGTACAACCCATTAGGACTATATACACGTATATACACTTGAGATGTAATGAAATGTTACATTAATCATGTGCACACTGTATATTATAAGCTGCTGCACCGGTCATACCAATAATTCAATGTATTAGTTAACCTTTTTAATCAGCCACCTGCCTAATTGCTTAATTAAATCACCGGCCCCTCCAAACAACTCATGTGTGCTTAACAATCTGCTGTACAGGTTCCAAATGTTTTTCCACACTAAGGGGAACTTTGCCAGTTTCAGCTCATGAACTTAGTGGATCAAGCCAAATGGGTATATTTAAGTCTTTCATGAAGTATACATGGAACAAAACTAATGAATTAATTGTTACTAAGTAACCGTTTAAATATTTTTATTTCCCTTTGGTATCTAATATAAGCAACTATATGCAACTATAGTACAGTTATTCCATATAAAGTACTGTACGTACAGTAAAAGCTATTTATATGCAAACATACTTACAGATTATACAGATTATACAGATTATAATAATCTTTTAGATTTGAGTAATTCATAATGTCGTGCCATTGCTCACAATTGTAATACTGTTTATTTGAATGGAGGTTCAATATTTTCTACAGACTAAGGTTTAAATTCCTTCACTAAAACCTTTCCTCACTATGTGTGTCATTTACATATTACTTGCTGTCCCGCTAAAATATGAGAAATTGAAGAGGATTTTTTTTTTTTTTGTAGAATCAAGAATCTATTTAATCATGATGAAAATCACGCCGGCAGTATTTTATTCATTTTTTTCCCTCTATCTGAAAGCAGTGCTGCATCAAGTTGCAATCAGCCCTCTTCAATCGAGCCTGATTGTGGTCAGCTGCTGTGAGTAGGTCTTGAACAAACACCTTGTGTGCTGGCATTGTAGGCCTGTGCGTTTCAGCACGAGGCAGGGCTGCCACAGCCAAGTATTTCAATTCCTGAAGAGCTTCCAGGAGAAATTAGTATGTAATGACCGCACTCTGCAAGAAGAAAGGCCCATTATGGCTCTCGCCGACTGTACTTGGCTTTCATTTGCAAGCTAAATGGATGCGCGCAAAGGTGAGAGTTCACTAGCCATTCAAGTATTTGGCTTTAACGGGCTCCAGCACTCTTGCTTTAATTCAAGCAGAAGGACAAGTATGAATAATCGCTCTAGATAAGACTCATCAAAACACGGCGCTGCCGCTTGCCATGGTTTTTTTTTCTCTCTCTCTCTCCTTTCTTTCCTCTATCCTCCAAATGGCCTGTGAAGCTTGGTGACAAAACACAATTCACATCATTCCTTTTAATTTGTAATTTGCCTGTCTTTGTTGCTACTATCTGATTCTGCTGGTTTGTAGCTTGCTGTATTATTTTGATGCAAATTTTCATCCCCAGCTCAACTCAGCTCAGCTTAATTTTGTGTTTGTTTACTGTCGTCTAGAGAGAAAAAAAATGTGATAGTCCTAGAAAGTGCCAGCACTAATCAAACTAAAATCGGGAAGAAATACAAATGCATAAGTGAAGGTAGCATGAAAGCACACCAGAATATGACAGACTTGTTCCTTTCAATCATCCCCCTCCCACTGCAGCATATAGCCTTCCTATAAATGATGTGTGTGTGTGTGTGTGTGTGTGTGTGATTTGAAAGGAAGGACGGTTTCAGAGCTGTCTCTTTGTGAGCCTATAATAAGCAAGGACTGAATGGTTTATTTAGATACATGAGGGTGCAAGTCCAAAAGCGCTAATTCGTAGCCCCAAGGGTATTCATCTCACATAATGTATGCATAGGCTAATTTATTACACTGTGACTAATTTCCATTTCTTGTGCCGGGAGTTGCCTTGCTAATTATGGAATTTTTTTTCCTTTTGTCATTTTTTTCTTCCCCCTGTTATTTCATAATTACGCCTCAGCATTCAAGGAAGGTGTTTGCGCAAATGAGATGGGTCTTGCCGCATTTGGTGTGTGATGCGGTTTTGCACCCAGGTGAGTCTTGTTTGTTCCTCACCCCACCCTTATCATCCTCGCCCAAAAAATCTTACGATAGGATCTTTTCCAAAATGGTTCAGCGTTTGTTTTGGAGGTTGTTGTTGTTTTTTGTTTTTTTTCCTTATACTGTTCCATTTCAATCGGATTGATCTGAAGTAATTAGCTGGGTGACTTAATTAGAAAAAAGTTAACTGTTAGATGAAAGCTGTCACATCTGTGACACACAGCTCTGGCTCAGTGGTGAGCTCCCAGGGGTCTGCATCAAAAGGCCCTCCCCTGCTGGGCAGGCACACTTTCAGTGCTCTCCTCTGCCAAATCAGGCCTTCTCATGCCAGGGGACAGAGCCTAGCGAAAACACAGGCATGAGTTAACTGCACCCGAGACAATGACAATGCAGAGGAGGAGAAAAAGGGAAGAAACGCAGTACTCTGTTCTTTCTTGTCTTTCATTAAGCAAGGAATACAAGGCACACATAGCGGGATCTGAAGCCAAACAATCCCGCTCAACAAGACATCACTGGCTCATCGTTAGATATCTGCTAGGGCATAATTTTGCATATCACATAATAGGTGTCTAGGGATGTTGGGATAGGCCATGCTTTGTGCCTCCCCCATGTTTTGTTGCTTATTTACTTGGCGCAAGTCTCAAAAAAAAAAAGAAAAGAAAAAAAGATACTCCCTGCTATGCGATGACTAAGATAGTGCTGTTGTGGCTCAGTTTCAAAGCTCTATTAAGTAAAGCTTTTTAATTGACTGCATTGGTCTTTTTTTTATTATTATTGTTCTGCACTTTTTGAGATGATAAACAGCTGACAGATGTTTTTGTTTTAATGCAGTAACAAGGTAAACAGCTGCTAATGATGAGAGAAAAATAAAAGAATAATCGCACACCTTGCTGTTTCATATATAAATTTAATCTAACAATCCTTCGATCCTTTGTTTTCGTGTCACTGAATTATAGTAGTAGTAGTAGTAGTAGTGCAGATTTTGATGATCGGCAAGCTGTGTTCTCTCTTTCTTGTTCCTCACTGCCTGCTGCACTCTGTCCCCCTCTTCTCCTCTGGACGTTTTTAGTCGAGAGAATGCAACAGCTGCATACTGCTGTAGTTTTGTTAAATATGGTTAAACGGCTTGACGCCTATCACCACCATTAATCACAGGAAAAAGCCTTTTAATTTCCCCCCATGTTTGCATCCTGTTTTGCCTGTCCTTGCAGATGGTAGAGACAGAGCTCCACGCAGCAGCTTTTCCTTTCTCTCCCTCTCTCTCTTGTTCTGTCACTTCCTATTCTGTGGCCCCTTTTGTCATAAGCAGACAGTGAGCTTCCATTTATATTCAATAGACACATGTACAGAGCGAGAGATGCGCCAGCTCATAACAACAATGAAACCGGGTGACAAAGTGCAAACTGTAATTGACGGAAGAAAGACACAAACAAATACATCACGAGCCCTAACAAGAGTGCTTCAGATGACAATCACAGCAAGAAGAGCTCGGGGCTTCATCTCTTTATTTGTCATTAGCGCCGCTTAGCATGCTAATTATATGGCGTATACAACCCAAAATGTCATGCTTTGCTTTTTTTTTTTTCTTTTCTTTTTTTCATCTGGGAATATTGGGAGCCATTGTCTAAGCTGTAGCCATGAGGCAAATTCAAGCCCACTCTCCAGATATGCAACTGTAGTGCCACTACATTATATCAACAGTCCAATCAATTTTGAAGCAATTGAATATTCCTGTGCCTGTGCCACTCATCCGAGCACAAACATGCATTAATTTGCCGGACTTAACAACAGGAGCAGACATTGCTAAGTCCTTCATTGAGAGTGTATTAAATGTACAGACATGCACAGAGCTGCATTGACATAGTGCCACTCTATCGGTGCAGCGAAAAAAGAGCAGATTGTGAAATCGATTTCCACATTGTATTTCACACCCTTTCATCAGACATAGTTTTTCTGCATGGAAAGCTTGCCATTTCAAAAGCACTTAACATACACCATTGCTTCTTTTGTTCAAGCAGCAAAATACTTCTGCCAAGACATCAATGCAAATAAACCAAATATCAGCATGGCAGAAACTTCAACTGAAGTACAACTGAATTACTCCTAATTAATATAGTTTATTACAATTTCTCCCCTTTCTGGAATGCCGAACGAAAATGTCATGCTAATTATTCCCCCGGCGTTACGGCATCAGCCTCAGATGTCCCTTTGAATGTGATATACAGAAACGTATTACATATTACAGCGATTTCTTACAGTCCTTGCTGTGAACAGCAGAATGATACTTAAAATATAATGATGTTCTTAACCACGCTCATTAGTGCGACTGTGTCTCTCACACAGAAATAATATTCCTCTTCAGGCAAGCCAAACAGATTTCAAATTACAGCATAAAAAAATGTCAGACAGTCATTTTGGGGAAATATTGAACACAGAGAACAGGCGCTCTGTTTAGTCCTAATTGTTATGCATGGTTTGGGAGGCTCTGTGTGCAGTTTAAATCTAATGCGTCTCCATAGCAGTTGTTGTTCTGTAGCGTGAGCCTATATTCAACATATTCCCTTACATTTAATGTGTTTCAACTAAGGGCATTTTTTTTTCTCGTTTTTAACTTGCATTTTCTTATATTGGATATGCTCTTCATTGTTGTTATTTAAACAATTATATATTTACTGACACTAAATATATAATTCACATCGCTACGTTCTCTACAAGGGAAAGATATTACTATTATTTTTTAAAAACACACCGAGTGCCCACAACCAGACATTTAAACAGGCAGTCAGCTGAAGGATTTGTGTTGATAATGGCAACACTTTGACCTTCCTGTCCTTTAGCTAATTCATGCTGGAGTGGAAACGTGCACAGCCTGCATTTCCCCGTGACATCTTTTTTTTTTTTTTTCTTTTTTCTTTTTTTTAAAATACCAGTTTACCTCTATGTGCATACAGAGCAGGATTCATTAGTATGGCCAGTCTCACAGCCAAAACATCAACACGAAATCCCATTATGTGCTGGATCTGCTGTCTCTCCACATTATTGTAAGATTTAACACAAACGTTAATGTGAGTTAAAGATAAACTGCTTGTGTTACCTCTGAAGATATCACCTGCACCCGATGATAAGTGCGTCTCTTTATTCTCTGAGTTGTCATATTATATTGACAGCGAATGCTTAATAACAACAAACGTGCTCATCCTAACTGTTGGTAACTAATTATGAGTCTAGCTTTAGTATATAGGGTTATGTCCATCCCTCGGTTGGAGGGATTATATTTTTTTCCTCTTATGGCACGTTCTAACAGCCCCCATGTGTCGACTTAGTGACAGGGTGAAGCAGAGGATGGCACGGTGCAGTACATACTGGACCTAAATGATTCTTTGTCAGTGCTGACATTAGTAAGGCAGCACTGATTGTCCTGTCAATGGTAATCTGACAGCGGAAGGAAGCAGTCACTTATCTAATGACAGTTTTCTGTAAGACTGATCGATGAGTGATGGAATGGGGTGGCCGTGGAGGATAGGATGTGGCTAGGAACACAGTTTCTACAGAAAATAGCACAATGATTAGTGGGGTTTTTCTACATCTAACAGGATATTTAATTCTCACTCGGATACCAATGAGAAATCATGAAACGCAGTGAATAGTATAACTAAAACTACATATAAATTTGTACATTTTACGTTCTACTGCGTGACTGCTTCACTGTAACCCTACTGATAACCATCCCAATTTGCCACATTGTCCATCCTAAAATAATTACTTGAAGGTCAAAATAATTTAATTGTGATAATCAACAGGACATCTATGGTGGTGGATGCTAGTGCAGTTTTGAACAGATTTCAATTGTTCATTTTTATTTAGATCCCCAGAGTCTTCATTGTTCAGTCAGGTTTGTCTAATGTTACATCTCTCTTTAATCTTTTTATCTCTACAACTGTTTTTTTTTTTTTTTTTTTTTAAATAGAGATAGTTAGCTCAGGCATTTTAGTGCTTGCCCATCAATAAAAAGATTGTTTTGTCATCTGTCATGCCACTCTTCAGAACATTTTAATTTTATGCTCACTGTACATCTGTGAGTACTTGGTAGGTCAATTTATCTCTTCCCACCACTCGTTATAGATGAAGGACAAGTAGAAAGGACAAATAGGGGCATACTTTTCTTTCAGTGACCTTGAATTGCTTTTTAAATATAAGTGTTGCTTTTAAAACTATTTCCCCCTATCTTTTGTATTTTTGGAAATGTTTTTCAAGTATTTACCCTTGCTTGTGTTATTTACAGCATCAGAGACTAGTTAAGCTAAATGTTAGAATATAATCATTTAAATCATATAGTGGCATTATCAATCCAGCATGTTATCCAATATTACTTAACTAATACAGTAATTTAGTAATGCTGTCATGTTGTACCCATAATAATAATGAACCTGATATTGAGAAATTATTAACCAGCTCTATACATGCTACGAAGCAGAGTTTTATAGTAAATAGAGTTTTATAGTAAATATTTAAAATATGCTTTCAGATATATGTATGTGCTTTATACATATAAAGCCTTTACAATATCCTTTGTAAAGGATTGTACAGGATTGTGCATCTGTCAGGCATTGTACAATCTAAGTAGAACAATGCCGTCTCTGAAAGGCATTTAAATCATGAATAGATGTGTAACCATACTGAATGAAATTGATTCTTACAATTATCCCCAGCCTTGAAATGCTTAAAAATAGGACTACTTTTAAACCAATCTTTTGAAATGACGAAAAAAGCAAGCACATATGATTAATCTATACTGTCTTTGTTTAATCTTGAGTTTCAAACATTTTGACAGGATTCTTTTGTTGGCAAAAGACAAAGAGAAAAAAAGAGGGAACTTTGACAAATATCATTCTCAACATTCAAATGGCCCCCATTGTCATTACAGACAGTGCGATTAAGTTCACCTCATCAGAAATGAGTATGACAGGTGACTCAATAGGCTGATGCCAAGCGGCGAGCTGAGGAGATTAGCAGGGCACTGATATCATTATTTGCAGCTATCGGGGATTCAGCAGGGAGGCAATTGTAATTTCTAGGCTTATTAGTCTACACTCTGCAAAGGAGAAATGCCTGGTGATAAAGCACACCACTGACAACCCAGCATTCCACCACCAAGTGCAGTCACCGTGACACTTACCAAATGCCAGCATGCTGGCGGCCCCGTAATCCTGTCTAATAGAGGTTAAAACACACGACCGAGAGGTGCTCGTTGATGATCAAAACAAGTGCTGCTATTTGAATTTTTAGAAGTTGGAATAACTGGGCAAATGCAAAGAATAAATGTGAAGAAAGGCTTCACGAACCATGCTTGAATCCATGGTTGTCCCCCAACATAGTTATTTTTAATTAGTACACAGAAATTATTTTTTTTGTAAATATGCCTCAAAATTTTTAAGATATAGATACAGTGCATATGTGTTAGGTTTTTTTTCTATTATTATTATTTTCTAATTTTATTAAGTCAACATTTCTGCTTTTCAAAGATCAGAATTCCTCCACACTGTAAAATTCTGTAAAAAGTTACAGAAAAATACTTGTGCACCAGCATATGAAATAAGCAGCCACTTTTTTTTCTTAGACAAAAAAATATAATCGAAGCTCCTGGGTTTTGCATGCAAAAAGGAAACATTTACATTTAGTACTTTGGCAGACGCTCTTATCCAGAGCGACTTACATTTTTATCTCATTACACATCTGAGCAGTTGAGGGTTAAGGGCCTTGCTCAAGGGCCCAACAGTGACAACTTGGGGTTTGAACCTGGGATCTTCCGAACCGTATTCCAATGCCTTAACCACTGAGCTACCCCTGACCCCAGCTGCAATAGTTACAATTCTCAGAGAAACTCTGGGTGGCTTTGCAGGATGCTCAGTAAAACTTGATAAATACTTTTTCTTATAAAACTGCACAAATTGTACCTGACACTAAGAATTAGTATATAATTAATTAATTAATTAGTTAATATGTGTTTGTGTAATTACTGTTTTTGTAGAGTTGGTGGCCATTTTCTGCTTATTTTTTTTTCCATAAATATTTTCCCATGCTTACCACAACCCTGCTAAGTCCAGAGCTGCTTGTCATGTCTAATAAATATTGCTTGCCGACTCTTTGGTAAGCTCATTAATGTTTGCATATGTCTCTAATATTTAAGCCCCTTTAGGCTCACAGCCATCACCACCATTTCTTTCTCTAAAGCATAAACAACTTAAGAAAGAGAGGGAGTGAAATTAAATAATATGAGAGAGAGAAAGAGTCTATATATGGTAAATGACTAAACTCCAAACACCTGAGCTCTCTGCTGGCAAGATTGCTAAAGCTAAATCCAGATTTGAATTGAGATGCTGTCCTGCACGAATGGAGATGTGTGGAACTGTATTCAGCTGGTAGTGCCCCTAATTACTCTTCATTTGTAAACCAAACAGCATCTTATCGTTCTCTGTCTCTGACAGCTTAATCTTGCTGTATCAGGAGACAAGAAAGTGTGACGGTAATATGATTTGGCATGTTTGTAGTCATGGCTCATGTATTTCTTATGTTCAGTGATAACCATCGCTTTATTATAGAGGACGTATTTGCCATTTTAAACTATAGCGTGAGTGAACGAATTACAATAATGCCATTTGTCGAGATTATTTGAGAGGATTTGATGTCTTATTTAGGTGCTGACATTTCAGTATAACATCCCATATGTACCAGGAAGAGAACAGCCTATACCAACAAAGGGGTTTAACCTAGAGCATAATGGGTGCATATACAAGCTTGCACGAATTAGAATCGTCACCTTTCCTGTTCACATAGAGCAGCATCCTTTCTAAAACGCCAATATTTTCTACAGTGATTATACACTTGTCCGTTTATTTGACAGTTTGTATTTTTTGTACACGGAATGAATGGATTATTCAGAGTCAGCTTATCAGCTACCTGGGTTTGCTTCCACCAGAGCAATTATCATCAAGTCCCCTATATAACCAGCCCACACATGCAACCTGAAAGCAGTGCAAGACCCACACATAATATTAGATTAAATAGGCCACCTAAAAATCAATACACAGTGCAAATCAAAAGCAGCACAAGTAGCCACTCAGTATGCATGTTTTCTGTCAAGTACACTCTCTGACCTAATGCAGCAGCGTTCGCCAGCGAACTGCTAAGGAAAATAACCAGTGTATTATAATGCATAGTTTCTGTTCGATTCACGTCCGCTGTATCTGCAAAATAATACACCATCTATGAGTGACAGCCTCATTCCATAGATGCCAATGTTCAAAAGATTCGGCCAGTGGGGCAGAAGGATAGGCATCTTCAGTTCCACCCTCTATGAGCTGAAAAAGCCATAAGTCGTCCTAGTATGAAGCACTTCTTTTGTGGCAGAAATGTGACAACCTGATATAACAAACTGAAAGGATGCAATTATGCATGAACTGATCAGGGGTGAGGCATTAGGCAGGCCACTCATTTCATCTCCTGCTTTGTGCCCATTTTGTCTAAATAATAGGATGTTAATGTGAAGGGTAATAACAGTTGCACTGTACAATACAAACAGTTCATCATAAAATTCTGCTGATACGGTCTGGTTGGGTCCAGAATTACAATATTTGGGAATCTGGAAATCTTGACAACGTTTTGTTTATTTCATCAAAAAGCTAATAAAAAAGAAACCACTTTGTGTATTTTAAATTACTGTTTTGTATTTTAAATGACTGGTTTAAGTTTTATTACTGTTATATTTGTTTTATTATTTTTATAATAACCATGTTCCATCATAGTCAAAACTAAAACTAACTTTTTTTTTATTTCAAGTGTCTGTATATACAGTAATTAGTATTTATGCAGGAATAACATAAACATATAGTATGTTATTCCCTTGTTTCCATCAAAGAATATTTGTGAATTTGTTTTAGATCGTTGGTTATGATGTGAACTCATTATGGAAAAGGTCAGGCCCATACATAAATGTATGACATGACACTGTGTCTAGCATCCCTGGTTTGTTCTGTTTTAAAGACAGTGTCCCCATGGGAGACAGGGGCTAGACCTCTACACCGCGGCACTTTAAAGAAGCTGTCCATCAAGAAAATCCCTATTTATTCCATACCTGCGGTACCAGTGTACCAACTGTAAATTGTTTTCATTCAACATTTATGTAGTGTGCACGAATAGTGATGGTGTTGATTGATCTTAAAATGTATCGATCTTATCAAAAATGTAAAACGTGTCAATTAAACAATTAGCCAGCCAAATGAATGAATCGGTTAGCAATTCATATAATGACAGACATGGAGATATACAGTATACAGTATACTGTATATGTGAAAAGGTTTTTAACAGGCATGTAAATGAAGAACAGTTTAGTATTGTCATACAGTTTAGTGTACCGTTACTATAATATAGCACTAAATGAATCAGGAATAGATAATTATTACTAAAATCTGTGTGCTCTATGGAAGAAGCTTGGCTGGGATGCACTCAGTGTAAAAGTGCATTATCACTCAGTGGCCCTTTCTCAGAGCTGCTTTTCTTTCACGGTGGCATTGTCCATTCACACCCTCTGGCCCTTAAAGAGTCATATCCTGCCTTGCTTGGCTAAAGAACACTTTCTGTCTGTATGGACCCTGTCACTCTCCCCTTGTCGTCCATCACAATGAAAGACTTTAAGCTTCGACATTGGCGATGGGGTAACAGGACAGACCACCAGCACACTTGGCCACCACGTGTCTCATAACTGGAGCATGGAACAAAAGTGCATTGAGGCCTCCCAACCTTGTTAAGCTTTTGTGAGGTGACCCTACAAGGGTCTACAGTACCACTTCCTGTGGCTTTGCCTAACGGAAAATTTGTCAAGCAGCCCATCAGAAATGCATCCATTATGGCTGAAGATGGATATCTAGTGAGTTGACTTTCGAGATGCCTAGCCTCTGGTGGTCTTTTTCCTTTTGAATCTGCCAGAGGGACAATGGATCTGCTTGTTGCTGGGGTTTTTTTCGTCTTGTTTTTTTTCCCTTTTCGTTCCTCTGTCTGCTCATCTAATAGATGAGTTTTGATGGGAAAAACTGTTGTCACTCTTTACCTCATGGCAGAAATCAGGAGTCTACTCCCTCCACTCTGCCCACTGCAGATTCACTCTTTGTGGGCTTGCTCTAATAGGATTAAAATGGGTTAGCAGGTCTATCAGAAACCTCCAAACCAGCCGTAAATGAAGGTATCTCTTGGGAGACAGGTCATTGTTGCTCTCCCCTCCAGCCCCTCCCCATGGCCCTGGTTGGGTTAAAACTCTAGACCTGGTGTGGCAAGGCATTGCCATGAGGTGACCCCCAGGAAAATCCCAGGATTAACGCAACACTCATTACAATGTAGACAAAGACTGTGGGACCAGGCAGCTCACAAATAGAGCGCTTAAGTCAAACAGGCTATGCCAGAGGATTCTCCCTGAACCTTTGACATTGGTTAGGTTTGGTGCAGTCAGGCATTTCTTGTGTTGGTAATATTAACATAGACAGATACACATTTGAGAATACAATTATAGAAAGTGATTAATTTGGGCTGTTTAAAGTAATATTTTTTAAACAACACTGAAAGAAAACCAGCATTTAAATATACGATTGTGTTTATTGTCAATGTCTCTGGAGATTTTGCATGCACAGTGTGTGAGAGGACTAACAAACTACATGATAGTTACTCTAGTTACTCAGTCACACCCATCCCCTGTGCATGTGCAACCAGTCATGTTCGTACTGACCCAGGTCAATAACACTTCATTTACAAAGAGCTCATTCCTATACACAACAATCTGGTTGCTTTATAATGCAGTGACTGAATTTATTTAATGATGGAAGTGAGTCCAAAGTAGCTGATAGTAAATACTCTACCTTAATTTTGGTAAATTTATATATACTGTTAAAATGGAACGAGACCTAAATCTTCTGGAGATGCAAACAAGTCACAACAGCAGTATTAACAGTTATTCAATTTAAATCATTACTCCACTCAGTAGGAAAATGCATTGAACTATTGAATACATAATAGTAAATAAGCACAGCGGTAGCTGCTACAGAGATGATATACAGTAAAAGAATATATAGTGTGTCTGGTTTGCTTTTGTTTGCTTTCATGGTGGTTTTCTGTACGACTTCTCATACCTTCCAATGCACTACACCCGCTAGTCTGCCTAGTGCTACATGTTTGTTTATTTCCATTTCCCAGATTAGATCATAAAATTGTAAAATTATACTCAAATTACCCTTTTTGGAGAATGCCAACATCCTAGACATGTTCATAAATGGAGAAGGCGAGGAGGAAAATCTTATTTCAGCTGTTGTCTGATAGGCAAGCAGGGTACATTTCCATAGCGTTAAATAATGTCAATCTGGGCAGTCCCTGGATTGAAGCCCGCGTGCCGTAAGCCACAATTTTGCCTTTGCCTACAATGCGATAATTTTCAAGGCTATTGGCAACTTGGGAATTTCTGCCTGCCTTATCACTTGGGCTCAGCGAACTTCGCAGAGGCTAATCGGAGCCGGGATCACTCACTCAAGGATTGCGTGATCATGTTTTCCCCTCACCCCTGACAGCTGTCCCCCACCCTCATTAGCAATGCAGATGAGCATGCCTAATAGGTTAATGCAGAACACCCTAAAATGAGGTTTAATCCCCCCGGTGAAATAATCGAACACTGGCGAATTCGGCGATGGACAGAGATAGTCGTCTCCTGTGACTCAATTAGGCACAGTGCAGATCAAAGCGAATCTACCTTGTGCTCGGTGTGCCCCCACGCTATGTGAGATATAGTCACACTGAGGACAGAGAGGCACGACACGTGTGTCTCCTTGCTGCCAGCTGAAGGCAGACTCAGGGCAGCCATAACACCCACCTGACAAGCCCCGTCTGCTTATTTACTCCCCCTTTACTCTTCCCACTGCTGAAATGATGTCAGCACTCAGACAAGCTCACGCTCACTCATGTGAAAATAAACACACAGCAGTGGAACCTGTGGAGCAGTGATAAGTCAGGCACCGTGTGCAAGCTCTGAATCAGCGGCAGTGTTTTCAGCCTAATTGGAACTAAGTAGCAGACGCATGTGGGAGCAAATACATGGCTATATTCATATGCACGGACTCCTATTTGGACGCACCACCTATTTAAATATAAATTGAGCTGGGGCTGCTCGAACTCAATACGAACGCACATACTAATGTCAGACCTGGCCTTGAATTAGATCCAGTGGTTATCACCAGCTTCTTCCTTATTTAATAAGTAACCAAATGTAGGTCCAGTTCTGGTCAAAATAAAGCAATTGTATTTACTGAGAGGGCTGGTCATTGTGAAAAAAAGATCATCAATGGTGAAGTGACAGTCTGTGACCACTGACTGTGCTGGAAAACAAAAATATTTCCTTGAGCCTCTCTAAGGAGAGCGTCAAGAGAGGTCACGCCTCATTTCTCAACGCAGGCAGCGAGAAATAAAATGTCCTCTCACATTAGCAATCCAGTAAGAGGGCTTTAAAACAAGCACTGTTTGGAAAGAAGGCGGAGCCAGGAGCTGTCAGTCAAACATCAGAATTATAGCCTGCATCCTCCAAAAAAATAAATAAATAAATAAAAGAAAGGCAGAAATCAATACTGAAATGAACTGCACAATCAGCCAGGCTAGCTATCAAGGCTGGAGTGGAATATGCAAAAACAGCAATTAAATGTGTTAGCGTACACACTCTTTTACATGATATTG